>PVIW01006314.1:0-89362 GCA_004026585.1 Noctilio leporinus | reverse complement strand
AGCATAATACTCTCCAGTTCCATCCATGTTGTTGCAAAGGGTACAAGTTCCTTCTTTCTTTCTGCTATATAGAATTCCATTGTGTAAATGTACCAAAGTTTTTTGATCCAATCATCCACTGATGGGCACTTAGGCTGTTTCTAGCACTTGGCTATTGTAAATAGTGCTGCTATGAACATAGGTGTACATAGGTTCTTATAAATTGGTGTTTCAGGATTCTTTGGGTATAGGCCAAGTAGTGGAATTGCTGGATCACAAGGCAGTTCCATTTTTAGTTTTTTAAGGAAACCCCATACTGTTTTCCACAGCATGCTCACGCTTTTCTATTAGATCTTCTGACTGGCTTTGTTTCTTTTCTTAAATACATATTAACTTAGCAAATGACTAAAAAGACCCTTTTTATAGCCCTTGACCAATATTTACCAATTTTAACAATGCCTATAGGCTCTTTGTACCGTAACATTCAGCAAAGTGTAGCCCTTGGTGTTATTATGCTGTTTATTTCATTTCATTCTAAACCAAAATGGGAGTGGGCAGTTGCAACATAAGTCAATTACAATGATACCACCAAGAAGTGATATTTGGCAACCTTATGATGAGAAATTAAGTATAATAATTATAAAATCATATTAAGTACAGACCTCTAAAAGAAAGATAGCATGACATCATTTAGTTTGGGGCTGCTGGTCCTACATGTGTTATAGACCCTGAAAACAGGCACTATTAGTGCATAACACAGTAAGTGATGTTCTTAGGATGGTGTTGATGAAATCAAGAAAGGATTCAAATTGTATTCAGTATATATATTTTAATAAGGTAGAAGAGTATGGAATGCATTTTATCTAGTTCTCCATACAAATTGATATAATTTGACACATAAATTGGGTAAGCTTTTGTTATAATGATAATAAAAGCCATCACTCTTGAGTGGCTCTTCCTTGCCAGGCAGTGCATAGGTTGTTCATATAAATTATCCTAAATCTTGCTGGGCATTGCAACCTGGCCAGCCATACATCTCAGAGGTTTGGGGAAGGTAGATTCATATTGTTGTGGCCTTAGTGAGTGGTTTTATTTTGAGAATTAAAGGCACAAATTGCCTTCTTCTTAAGAAAGCAGAGATTGTACAAGTTCATTTATCATATTAAACTCATATAATTTAGAACCTGAAAGGAAAAGTTCTTGCAATAATAATGATAATCTTTAGACTTAATTAATTTATTTTTAGAGAGCAGGGAAGGCAGAGAGAAAGAGATGGAGAGAAACATCAGTGTACACTGCAAAAAAGAAACATCTATCAGTTGCCTCTTGCACATCCCCAACCAGGGACCTGGCAGGCAACCCAGGTACTTGCCCTGACTGGGACTTGAACTGGCAAACTGTTTCACTTTGCAAATCACCATTCAATCCACTGAGCCATACCAGCCTAATAATAATCTTATGAATCTACTCTGTGCCAAACAATGCATTTGGTCTTAAAACAAACAAACAAACAAACAAAATACCACATTTTATTTCTTTTCAGAGAGAGGAGGAGGGAGGGAGAAAGAGGTAAATATCAATGTGTGGTTGCCTCTCATGTGCCCCTAACTGCATACCTGGCCTGCAACCCAGGCATGTGCCCTGACTGGGAATTGAACTAGTGACCCCTTGATTCCCAGGCTGGCACTCAATCCACTGAGCTACACCAGCCAACGTGTATAATCTTATGAAGATAGTCTGTGATAAGCAATGTGTTTAGTCTTTTTTTTTTTTTTTTTTAAAGATTTTATTTATTATTTTCAGAGACAGAGGAAGGGAGAGAAACATCTATGTATGGTTGCCTTTCACCTGCCTCCAGCCACAGACCTGGCTGGAGACCTGGCTTGCAACCTCGTTCTGTGCCTTGGCTGGGGAATTGAACCAATGACCTTTGGGTTCACAGGTCGGCACCTTATCCATTGTGCTACCAGCTAAGGCTGTGTTTAGTCTTTAACATGAAATATCTTCACTCCTACCAGGTACTCAGTATTACCCCCATTTTACATTTGAGAACTCTGGCTCAGAGAAGTTATTTTCTGTTCAAGGACAACAGGTGAATGACAGAGGCAAGACTCAAATCCACTTGCATAAGACCCCAAACCCACACTCTTCCCAATCCCAGTGGACTCCAGTTATGGGAGAATTCCCCTTACAAGCCCCTGTGATTCCCAACAGTGCCCTAAGGGGGCCATCTCTGTAAGGAGCTTTCTGGTAGCCTGGGTAGGTACCTATTATTTTGCCTCTTCTCCATCGAACACTATTCTCAGCCAGGGAAAGAAGAAGCACCTGGATCCTGTGGCTCTGAGCCAATGGAGAATTTCAGTCATCAAGAGGAGCCCACCCAGGGTAATTCCTTGCCACCACCACCACCAGCTGAGTGCATCCACTTCTCAGAGTGACCAGGCCTCCCCACCACACTCACTTTGTTCCCTGGCAGCTGGAGGCACCCTAAAATGAGCCTCTGGACCTTGGAAGGACCCTGTCCTGGTGCCTACAGCAGAGAAGGTGCCTGTGGGTGGGGAGGGCAGGCCTCAGGGCCAGTCACCTGCTCTCTGCAGGGAGGTCAGCCAGGGCTCCTCATTTTTCCAAGAAGGAGAGGCCAGGAAAACCCACAGGCATGAAATCCCGTTCCTTCCTTCTGCCATAAATAAAGCCTTTCCCATTCCTTGTCTCACCTAAAACCCACTGGTGTTCAGTCCTTGATTCCAGACTCCAGTGGCAGTTGTGATATCTCACTGAGGGGGAAAGGTAATCACACACCAGAGCTCCACAGCCCTGCGGCCTGAGTGTGAATAGCACCACATTCCCTTGGGAGCAGAAACACATTAGAAAGTTTCCCCAAGTTCAAGTGGTGGGAAGTTGCAGAGCTCAAGGGCACTCCCACGTTGGAACAGTTCCCTACTGCCTGCTCAACCTCATGAGGCCTCTGAAGCCTGGATGGTGCAGGTTAAAACATGAAGTGGTTTGTTTTAGGTGGGTTTCCTCCCAGCGCCCACCGAATCCAAAGCCTTGCTGTTTGGTTAGCACCATAGGAGTTGAGCAGAGGCACTCAATGCCTGGCTCACACACAAGCTCCAACTTTAGGGCTCATAGCATCACAATAGCCTGTCAAGGCCCAGAGTTAGGTGGTAGCAAAGCATCCCTTTCCCCACCCCTGCTGGAGCTTCATCCAACAGGACACCAGGGGCAGCTCCCTTTCTCTGTAGCATATCCGAATGGGAATATCAAAGGACACAAAACAAATCAGCATTTTGAAAGAGGAACATCTTATACTTGAGATTTCATGATTTCTAGACACAACCTGCCTGAGGAGTGAATGCAGATGGCCACGTGGGCCACATTCAGGGGGGCTCCCTCCCCAATACCAGAGGCACAGAGGGTGGCACCTGACACCAAGAGGAGTTGCCTAGGCTCCTTACCCTCTGCCCCACAGGCCCTGAGACACACTCCCTATCAGGGGCTCTGTAATGCCCCCTGTGTAGCCACTTTCTTCCCCAGGAAGCTGCCTCTGTGCTGCCACCTACAGCAGCCTCTTCACCCAGGTCCAGCACTTACTGCCCTTGCCACTCCGCCCAGCACCCATTACTGTGGCAGGCAGAGGAGTTACCACCACCCCTGTCCCCACAGATGTCCTCATCCTAATCCTTAGAAACCATGGACATGTTATTTTACATAGCAAAAGGGACCCTGGAGATGTGATTAAACAGAGGACTCAGAGACACAGAGTATCCTGGATGATCCAGGTGAGCCCAATAAAATTAAAAGAGGAAAAGGGAAGAGGAAATCAGAGTGGTGTGGTGTGAGAAGGACTCAACTCACCATTGCTGGCTGTCTACACAGAGGACGAGGGCCAGGGGCCAAGGACTTCTGGTGGTTACAAGAACCAGGAAATGGAAAAGAAGTGGATTTTCCTCTAGAATCATCAGAAAGGACATTGAGCTGCCAACATTTTAGCACAGTGAGACTTATGTTGGACGTTGGACGTCAAGCCAAAGAAGTGTAAGTCAATAAAGTTGCATTGTTTTATGCCACTAAACTAGTGATAATTTGTTATAGCAGCAGTAAGAAACTAATACCTTGCCCACTTGGGCTTGGTGCAGTCCCGCCTTGGCATGCTCCTCGTGCTGGTCTTCGACTTCCCAGGGTTCTTCCTGGAGCCAGCCCATGGAGACTTGAGGGCTGAATTTGCAAGGGGAGGTTGCATCTCAGTGGCACGAGGCTTGTAGACCCTCAGGGATACCTTTCATACAGAGCATGGAGACTGTTTTTCTGCCCCAGAGTCATTCAGAACCAACCCTGTGCACACCGCTCTGGTGAAGAAAAGACCAACCCCTGGAACCATGATGGTAGAGGAGTAAGTGGAGCTATACTGATCTCCCAGGACCAATCTGGAATTACAACTTAATTGGGGAGAAATCATCTGGAATAACCAACAGAACACCAGCTGGGGAGAAAGCTTATAACCACGGACAGAACAGAAGAGGCCACTTCATCACAACATGATTGGTAGGAAGTGCGGAGATGCGAGAGGGCTGGCTGGGATCCCATGGGCTACAGCTGAAGGGACTGGAGCCAGGGGTTCCACCTGAGAAGGGTGGTTGCTAACCCCCAGCTGGGCTACCCAGCTTATAGTAACACGGCTAAGAGTAAAACAGCATCAGCTGAGAAAAGCAAGAGCTTGCCAGGTTTGCTAGCCTGAGACCACTAGAGACAGAGAACTACTAAAGTGATAACACACTAAAATACCCATTTACACTGGGTTCCAGCAGAGGGAGGGCAGAGTGGACTAGAGATGCTTAAGGAGAGTTTGGAGTGGTAGCTTTGAAAAAAGAAATGAAGGACCAGCCGACTGAGTCCCAGTGCTGACTCATCCCTCATCCAAGAGGACCTCATAGCCCTGCCCACAGGAATCAATCAGCCCTACCCAGCAGTGCCTAAGCCACTGATCATAGCTTGATTGGATTAACACTGAATTAATCAGCCCTGCTGAGCAGTACCTACACCTGACAGCAGATCACAGATTAATTGGATTAAAAACTGAAGGGCACAAACAGATAGTGGATCTCTGATTGGCTCCAACAGGCTGACCAGCCCCAGACTGGGGAATGATCTGACGTCACCAGAGGTGGATTCAGGAAGTAAAGAAAGTGCACCTCTACATGACAGAAGGTCACACCACAAAGATAGCCCAATCTAAGAAGAAAAAACAAACAAAAAGAGTCACCTAAAATGGGGAGAAAAAGAAACAGTTTATCACTGAAAAAAAAGGAGGAATACCCAGAAAGACCACTAAGTTAAATAAAGGCAAGCAAACCATCAGGCATGGAATTTAAAATAATGATGATGGAAAAGCTCAATGAGCTCTGTGAGCTCAAAGAAAACTACAAACAACTCCATGGGAACTATGAACAACTCCAGGGAATCTACTAGGAACTTCCTGAGAACTACACCAGCATTAAAAAAGACATAGAAACTATCAATAAGAGCCAGGAGGAAACGAAGAATACAATTTCTGATGGAAGAATATAGTAGAAGAAATCAAATGCAGGCTAGAGGAAGCAGAGTGAGCAGATGAGTGAGCAAGAGGACAACATAGAAAAAAATCCCCAGATGTGCAACAAAATGAAAAAAGAATGAAAAAGAATCAAGGAGTTTTAAGAGAGCTGCAGGACAACATGAAACACAATAATATCTGCATCATGGGGATACCAGAAGGAGAAGAGCAGCAAGGGATAGAAAATCTGTTTGAAAAAGTAATGACAGAAAACTTCACTTGATGAGTGAAAACATCACTCAAGTTTAGGAAGCACAGAGGGTCCCAATCAAGATGAACCCAAACAGGCCCACTCCAAGACATATCATAGTTAAAAGGAAAATTTCAAAGACAAAGAAATAATCCTAAAAGCATCGAGAGAAACAGCTAATAACATACAAAGGGGCTCCAATAATGTTATCAGCTGATTTCTCAACAGAAACACTACAAGCCAGAAGGGAATGGCAAAAAATATTCCAAGCAATGAAAAACAAAGGCCCGAAACCAAGACTACTCTACCCAGCAAGGCTCTCATTCAAAATGGAAGTTGAAATAAGGAGTTTCCCAGATAAAAAGAAGGCTAAAAGAATACATCTCCACCAACCAGCATTGCAACAGACCTGTTTTAAAATGATGAAGATCCCTGGCTGGTGGCACAGTGGATAGGTGCCGGCCTGTGAATCCAAAGGTCTCTGGTTCAATTCCCAGCCAGGGTACATAACCAGGTTGCCAGCCAGGTCTCCAGCCAGGTCCGTAGCTGGAGGTAGGTGAAAGGCAACCATATATTGATGTCTCTTTCCCTCTCTGCCTCTCTCCCTTCCCCTGTCTCTAGACATAATAAATAAAATCTTTAAAAAAAAAAGAAAGAAAGAAAGAGAGAGAAAGGACCCAAATAAACAAAATCAGAAATGACAGAAATTATAACTGACACCACAGGAATACAAAGGATTGTAAGAAATTACTACAAATAATTATATGACAAGAAATTTGACAACCTGAGTGAAATGGACAAATTTCTGGAAACATAGAGTCTACCAAAACTGAATCAAGAAGCAGAAAGCCTGAATAGACCAATAGCAACTAGTGAAATTAAAGCAGTAATTACAAAACTCCCAATGCACAAGAGTCCCAGACTGGCTGGCTACACAGGTGAATTTTACCAAACATTTAGGGAAAAACTAACTCCTATCCTTCTTCACCTATTCTAAAAAATCCAAGTAGAAAGAAGACTCCCAAACTCTTTCTATGAGGCCAATATTATTCTAGTCCCAAAATCAAGTCAAGATACAACTAAGAAAAAAAACTACAGGCCAATATTATTGATGAACATACATGCTAAAATTTTCAACAAAATATTGGCAAACTGGGTCCAGCAATACATTAAAAGACCATACACCATGATCAAGTGGGATTCATCCCAGGGATGCAAGGATGATACCACATTCGCAAATCAACAAATGTAATACACCACCTAAACACAATGAAAGACAAAACCATATGATCATATCAATAGATGCTGAAAAAGCATTTGATAAAGTACAGCACCCATTTATAATAAAAACCCTCAGCAAAATGGGAATAAAGGGAGCATACCTCAACATAATAAAGGCCATATATGAGAAACCTGAAGCCAACACCATATTCAGTGGGCAAAAATGAAAAGCTTTTCCCCTAAGATCAGGAACAAGACAAGGCTGTCCACTCTCTCCGCTTCTATTTAACATTGTTTTTGGAAGTTCTAACCATAGTTATCAGACAAGAAAAAGGAATCAAAGGCATCCAAATTGGAATGGAGGAAGTAAAACTGTCATTATTTGCAGATGACATGATAGTGTACATAGAAAACCTGATAGACTCCACCAAAAAACTACTCAACCTAATAAGCAAATTTAGCAAAATAGCTAGATATAAAGTCAATATCCAGAAATCAAAGGCATTTTTGTATACCAACAATGAAACATCAGAGATGGAAACTAGAAAACAGATCCCATTTACTATAGCAACAAGAAAAATAAAGTACTTAGGAATAAACTTTACCAAGGGCCAAGAAGAGACCTATATTTGGAAAACTACAGAACACTGAAGAAAGAAATTAAGTAAGATACAAATAAATGGAAGCATATACCATTTATATATATATATGGCTACAGCAATCTTGAGAAAGAAGAACAAAGTAGGAGGAATCACAATACTGGATATCAAACTATATACTACAAGCCCACTGTAATCAAAACAGTCTGATACTGGCATAAGAATAGACATACAAGCCCTGGCTGGTGTGGATCAGTGGATTGGCGCCGATCTGTGAACCCAAAGGTCACTGGTTTGACCAGTGCATGTAACCAGGTTGCAAGCCAGGTCTCCAGCCAGGTTCTTAGCTGGAGGCAGGTGAAAGGCAACCATACATTGATGCTTCTCTCCCTTTCTTTCTCCCTCCCTGCCCTTCTCTCTGAAAATAATGAATAAAATCTTAAAAAAAAAAAAAAAAAAGAATAGACATGCAGATCAATGGAGCAAAATAGCCCAAAAATAAGCCCAGAAATAAGGACTCTATGGTCAATTAATATTCAACAAAGGGGGAAGGAGCATAACATGCAGTGAAAACAGCCTCTTCAATAAGTGGTGCTGGGAGAATTGGATAGGGATCAGGGACATGCAAAAATAATAATAATAATAAAGCTAGACACCATACACCAGAATAAACTCAAGATGGATAAAGGACTTAAACACAAGCCATGCCATCATAAAAGTCCTAGAAGGAAACAGGGAGTAAAATTTCAGACATCCCACACAGCAATATTTTCATCGATACTTCTCCAAGGAGAAAGGAAATAAAGGAATGAATAAACAAATGGGACTACATCAAATTGAAAAGTTTCTGCTCAGCTAAAGAAAACATCAGCAAAATTAAAAGGGAACAAACTGTATGGGAAAACATATTTGCCAATGATACCTCAGACAAGGGTTTGGTCTCCGAAACATATAAAGAACTTCTACAACTCAACACTAGGCAGACAGACAGCCCAATTAAAAAATAGGCAAAGGACCTGAATAGATACTTCTCTGAGGAGGACATACAAAGGGCCCATAGGCATATGAAAGAATGCTCAACATCACTAGCCAACAGAGGGATGCAAATTAAAACTACAATGAGATACCACCTCACACCTGTCAGAATACCAAGTCAACAAACAAGTGCTAGTAAGGATGTGGAGAAAAGGGAACCCTTGTGCATTATTGATGGGAAATGCAGACTGGTACAACCATTATGGAAATCAATATGGAATTTCCTCAAAAAACTAAAAATGGAACTGCCTTTTGACCCAGTGATTCCACTGTTAGGATTGTATCTGAAGAACCCTGAAATGCCAATTCAGAAGAACCTATTCACCCCTATGTTCATAGCAGTGCCATCTACAAGAGCAAAGTGCTGGAAACTGCCTAAGTTCCCTTCGGTGGATGAATGGATCAAACAACTTTGGTACATTTATACAATGGAATACTACTACACAACAGAAAGAAAGCAAGAACTCCTACCTTTTGTGACAGCATGGATGGAACTGGAGAGTATTATGCTTAGTGAAATAAGCCAGGCAGTGAAAGACAAATACCATATGATCTCACCTAATACAGGAAACTAAGGAACAAAATAAAAAAGCAAACGAAATAGAACCAGAGGCATGGAAACAAGGAACAGACTTTCCAGGAAGGGGAGAAAGAGGCAAAGAAGGGGTCAGTTTAGTCAAGGAACTAGTATGGACATGGACATGGACATGGACAATGTGGGATTGACTGTGAGAGAGGGGATAGGGAAGGTGGGGAGGGGAGAGCAGTGTCGGGGAAATGGAATAAATGTAATACAACAGTAAGTTAACTTAAAAAAAGAAAAGAAACTAATACCATATTCCCCACCTTTATTGGTCTTTGATTATTTCTTTAATACATTCATTTGTATGAGTCTTGTCTCTATTAGAGATTACATTCTTTCTTAGTAGATTGGTCTTATTCATTTCTTTCTTTTAAATTGAATTTATTGTTGTGTCATTGGTTCAGAAAACCACACAGGTTTTAAGTGTACAACTCAATAAACCATTATCTGCACACTGTATTGTGTGCCCATCTCCCCAAAGATTTTTTTCTGTCCTCATTTTTCTCTCCTTTGCCCACCTCCACCTAGCCCCCACCCCTAATTCCCTCTGGTTAGCATCACACTGTTATCTGTGTGATATCACATATTAAGCCATAGGTGGAGGGAAGAGACTTTTCTGATGGTGTTTCTCAATAGGATGATGTATTCTTACTCATTCCCTTTGGCAGTTCTGTCAAAAGACAGTGGTATCTGCCCTGGCTGGTGTGGCTCAGTGGATTGAGTGCCAACTTGTGATCTAAAAGGTTGCTGGTTTGAGTCATAGTCAGAGCACATACCTGGGTTGTGGGCCAGGTCCTTAGTTGGGGTGTGTTAGAGGTAAACACACATTGATGTTTCTCCCCCTCTCTTTCTCCCTCCCTTTCCCTCTCTCTAAAAATAAACAAGTGAACAAATAAATAAATACTGGTATCTGCCAGGGCAAGTGGAAGAAGTCAAATAGTATCTTGGTGTTATGAACAGTACTTTAAAGACAACATAAAGTTTATAGCACATTTGCAGAATGTCAGAATTAGAAGGGAACTTCAGAAGCTCAACCCAATAGGTTCATTCGACAAATGTGAAAACAGAGGCCCAAATGATGTTCTGAGTCATACCATTTGGGTTGGAGATAGGAATTAGAATATTATCTTCTGATTACAGCACTCTTTCTATTTCCCTTTCCTCCCACTGCATCCACTGGCAAAACAAAACACTCTATAGGATCAACCACAATTTTCTGACAAGGAGAAACAACATGTAATGCAAACTATAGGAAGTTATTGGGTTTTTATTCTATGAATGTTATTATGGACCTGATTATGATTTTATTCTTCAGCAATTTACTTAAGTGGCATTTATTTTCTTGCTGTTAAATTGTCAGTCTTCCAAATATTGGTCCAGGAATTGTGAGTGAATCCCGCCTGGTCATTGAGCCTCTTACTACAAATCACATTAGCTTGGCAGGCCACAGACATGCCCATGTCCTCTGATTCAGAGGCTTATGTCCAAAGGGCCAGACTTCTTACCTGATGTTGCAACAGATAAGCCACATGTTCCAATGTCTCAGAACCTCAGTGACACCTGGAAAATACAATTAATTCAAGTCAAATTATCTTCCAATTTCCTTACTTATAAAAGAAAGGTACGATTCCCCAGCCAGGGCACATAATTAGGTTGCAAGCCAGGTCCATAGCTGGAGGCAGGTGAAAGGCAAGCATACATTGATGTCTCTCTCCCTCTCTACCTCTCTCCCTTCCCCTCTCTCCAAAAATAATAAATAAAATCTTTTAAAAAAGAAAGAAAGAAAGAAAGGTAATAATACCGGTCTCAACAAACTGCCGAGAGTATGAGAGATAAGATATACTTAGTACCTCACACACCTGAAGCTCAGTTCTTGGTACTTTAAATATTTATAATTTTTTGTTTTATTTCAATATGACTCTTTACAAGTTTTCATACTGTACCTGTGATATCTTTCAGATAATTTTATATGTAGATTATCTGCAAAATCCCCAGCAGAATTCACTTTCTGCCTCTCTTCGGCAGCCCCTTCTGCCCTCCCTCCTCCAGCAGGGGCTTCATCGCCCTCTGAAAGTGTCTTGGGGAAATGATTCAGAAGCAATTGATTCGCCTCCCATGTTCTTCTGTAAACTCACTGATGGAACACTTTGGTTTCTCCACTTTTTTAGATAGTACAATTTTAAAAAATCACTTTATGGTTTTTTAGAGCAGCTTTATATTCAGAGTAAAGTTAGAGGAAGCTACAGAGACTTTGCACATACCCCTGCTCCCACACATGCATCACCCCCTTTATCAACATCCTCCACTAGAGTGTTACAGTTGATGAAACCTACATTGACATATTAGAATCACCAGAAGTCCATAGCTTGCCTTAGGATTCATTCTTGGTATTGTGCATTCTATGGGTTTTGACATAGGTATAATGACATACCTATCATTATAGTATCATATAGGGCATTTTCACTACCCTAAAAATCCTCTCCCCACCCCATTCCAATCTCTGCTGTTTTTATATGTCTATAGTTTTACCATTTCTAAAACCTCATGTGGATGGGATCATAAATGTGTAGCCTTTTCAGATTGGTTTCTTTCACTTAGAGGAAGGAGGCTGTGGGCCAAGGAATATGCATTCAAGGTTCCCCCATTCTTTTCATAGCTTGAGAGCTCATTTCTTTTTACCACTGAATGGTATATCATTGTCTGATGTGCCACATTTGTTTACCCATTCACCTACTGAAGGTATATTTTCTTTATCCATTCACACATTGATGAACACTTAAGTTGTTTCCATAACTTGGCTATTATAGATAATGCTGCAATAAACATAGGGGTGCAGATATCTTTTACAGTTAGTGATTTCATTTCTTTCAGATAAATGCCCAGAAATGGAATTGCTGGATCATATGGTAGTTCTAATCTTAGCTTTTTGAGGGACCTCCAAACTATTTCCAGAGTGGCTGCACCAATTTACATTCCATCAATAGGGCAATAGGATTTCCATTTCTCTACATCCTTGCCAACACTTTCTATTACTTGTCTTTTTGATAAAGCCATTCTAGCACATGGGAAGTGATATTTCATTGTGTTTTCCTAAAGATCTTATTTATTCATTTTTAGAGTGAAGGGAGGGGAGGGAGAAAGAGAAGGAAACATTAATGTGAGGGAGAAAGAGCCATTGGTTGCCTCTTGTGCATGCCCTGACCAGGGACTGAACGCATAACCCAGAAATCAAACCTGTGACTTTTCTCTTTTTGGGGCAACACCCAACCAACTGAGCCACACCGGTCAGGGCTTTCATTGTGGTTAGATTTGCATTTTCCTGATGATTAGTGATGTTGAACATCTTTTCATACACCTGTTAGTTGTCTATATGTTTCCTTTGGGAAAATATCTCTGCCTATTTTTTAATTACATTGTTTGTTTTTGCTTTAAGTGATATGAGTTCTTTATGTATTTTGAATATTAACTCCTATGAGATACATGACTTGCAAACATTTTCTTCCATTTAGCAGGATTTTTTTTTCCATTTTGTTGAGGGTTTCCTTTGCTATACAGAAGTTTTGCAGTTAGATGTAGTCCCACATTTGCTTTTAGTGTCAAATCCAGAAATATCATGGCCAAGACCAATATCAAGTAGCTTCTAGCAGTGTTATGGTTTTAGGTCTTATGTTCAATTTTTAAATCCACTTTGGATTTCTTATGTGGTGTAAGATAATTGTGAAGTTTTATTATTTTGCATGTGAGTGTCCCATTTTCTCAACCCCATTTATGGAAAAAGTTTTTTCCTCATTATAGATTATTGGCTCTTTTGTCATAACTAACCATATATATGCATGGGTTTATTTCTAGGTACAATACATTTAGCTTAGTTCTGAATTTGGGAATGCTTTTATGTTTTGTTTTTGTTTATCAGTTTATTGTTTACCTTATATTTGGCTTACCCAATTAAAGAAGTAAGCCTTTTGTTGCAACTCTTTTAAACCCTTGGAAAGTCACATAAGAATTTTCAACCAGATTTGGGTCTCTGGCAAGCCCTGATAAAGTATCTTTATTTTTACATTTAAATCAGAATACAGGATTCAGGATTCTTATTTAAATGAATCAAAGTAAACATTTAAAAAATACATTTTCAGAGTGTTCAATGAATTTTCTTTCCAAACAGGATTGTTGTGAAACTGGCCTTGATTTCTAGGTTTAAAAGCTATGAGTTAAGATAAAATCAAGGGCTAGAAAGTCAAATGGCTATTTTATTTTATTTATTTATTTAAGATATTCTTTATTATTTTTAGGGAGAGGGGAAGGGAGAGAAGCAGAGAAGGAGAAAGATGTCAATGTATGGTTGCCTTTCACCTGTCTCCAGTTACAGACCTGGCTGGAGACCTGCTTGCAACCTGGTTATGTGCCCTGGCTGGGAATCGAACCAGTGACCTTTGGGTTCACAGGCTGGCAACTTATTCACTGTGCTACCAGCCAGGGCAAATGACAATTTTAAAATCAGTATTTTCCTTAGTGACATTTGCTAGGTCATGCTGTCTGTAGTCTGAGAGCCTAGATAAGCTTTCATGATAGCTGATAACAATCTAAGTGATCAGTATACAGGAAGGTCTAAACTTCTCTCTTGGTTTCACTTGATAATTAGAGAAGATCTCAGTGGAAAATGTTTATATATATATTTTTCTCTTTATATTATTTTGTTCAAGAAGGTTGGGAAAGCATTCATGGACTAAGCCTTGAGTCCCTGAATCTCCCACCACAGCAAAACTGGACAAAGTTTGGGAAAGATAGGACCCAGGCATACCCACTGACTGTCCTTCAGGCTGCTCTCCAGATATGTGGGCCCCTCACAGACCACCTGGGTGGCAACTATTTTGGGGAGCTGCCAGCCTTCTTCAGAGTATGTTTCTTGCTCAGTCTGAGGTGTCCCTGGATGATGGAGGCAGCCACACTGATGTACATGGCCTCAGCAGGAATCTGGGTGAAGGGCTATGGTCTGAGTTGCACCTGTAGATTCCTACCATGTGGATGAGACTATATGGGGCCACAGTCTGAGAGAGTATCAGGAAGTAGTTGGTTTTGCTCTTCTTAATTTCCTCAAGAATGTCATTCCTCTGTGTTTGGTTCACCTTGACCACTAGGCAATAGTGTGACAGGGTGTTGTGGAAGATGAACTTGGATTTGGTGCTAGACTCCTTGTATACCCATGGACCTACATACTTACGCACCAGCACCAGGGAGGAGGCATTGCTAAAATTACCTCCCTTGGCATTCCCACCCATGAGGCAAGCCACTCTGCAACTTCATACTAGATGGGGATGGAGCCTGCACTGTGGACCTCTTCACACCATGTTATGAAATAAGATCATAAAATTGGGGCCAAATATTTAAGGAGCTATTTAAAAATCAGTATTTTTGCCCTGGCTGGTAGCACAGTGGATAAGGTGCCAGCCTGCGAACCCACAGGTCACTGGTTCAATTCCCAGTCAGGGCACATAACCAGGTTACAAGCCAGGTCTCTAGCCAGATCCATAGCTGGAAGCAGGTACACTGATGTCTCTCTTCTTCTGTGCCTCTCTCCCTTCCCATCTAAGTAAATAAATAAATAAATGAAATCTTTACAATATAAATAAATAAATAATAAAAATAGAAATCAGATTTTCCCTGATGACTAAATCATTCTCTCTTTAGTGCTGAAGTTCAAAGAAGTATCATGGATAGCTGGAACCAATCTAAAGAATTCACATGTGCAGAGGTCTAAACTTCCTTGAGTTCACTCAGTAAATCAGGAATGGGCTCAGAGAGGACTGGTTTTGTATTTCACACTAGGAGACCTTAGTCTTCAGAAGAACTCTCAAGGTAACCCTTATTTCTCCATCTCATTCTTGAAAACTTCTCTTAGGAAACCAACACTGCTCTGCCAAATGGAGGAATCTAGCTGGAATGTTTGTGTTCGTAACACCTAAATCCAAGCTGAATGCTGCTCTACCTAAGTAGGTTCAGAATTTCTGCATGCTGGTATTGGAGCCTTGTAAGAGCAGGGAGACTGGCCAGTGAATTTACCACAATAAATTAATTTCCATTCCTTCATCAAACATTGGCTTAGTGCCTACTTGTATGCCAGATATGGTGCTAAGTGCCAAAGAAAAGGACTTTTAAAAGTGTTTGTTTGTTTTTAACCTTGGGAGGCTCACCAGGAGAAGCCATTCTTACAAATTCAAAGAGAGCTTGAGGGATAAATTAATCTCAGTACCTCCCCATCTGGAGAGAGGGATCTAGAAAGTTAAGCTTGAAAACACTGGAGGCTACCCTACCACCTCCTGGGGGCAGACCTCAATTCCTACCCCATGCTACCAGCACATGGTATCAAATGTTGGGTTTTTTTCTTTTTTTTTAAAAAAAGTATTTATTATTTTTAGAGAGGGGGGAAGGAAGGAAGAGAGGGAAAGAGGAGAGAGAGAGAGAGAGACAGACAGACAGACAGACATCAGTGTATGGTTGCCTTTCACCTGCCTCCAGCTACGGACCTGGCTGGAGACCTGGCTTGCAACCTGGTTATGTGCCCTGGCTGGGAATTGAACCAGAGACCTTTGGGTTTGCAGGCCAGCGCCTTATTCACTGTGCCACCAGCCAGAACCAAATGTTGGTTTTGAAGGCTGAAGACACATCTGGCTGCCAGGGGTGAAGTTCTAAGCTGACCATCGACATGGCCACGAAATCAGCTTCTAGGTTAGTTTTTTTTCTTAACCATTTTGCACATTCCATTGCGCTGGTGACAGCTGTGGTTCACTCCTCAGGAAAGTCAAATCCACATACACACATGCCTTCAGAAAGTTCGTGTGTTAGAAACCTCATCTTGGTAGTGGTAGTAGTTCCGCAAATGTATTTGGCACCTGAGAGCCACCACTCACAACAGCCTCAGGTGACAGAGCCCAATATCCGAACCACACAGTCTCCACTATACCTGCCGCCTTTGCTAGTCTGGCTCTGCAGCTTTGCACCGGAAGTTTGGCCAGGGCTGGGGACTCAAATTGCTGAGCCCCAAAGCACGGGATTTGGTCTCTGCACCCGCTATCTGCTTCTAGGCTCCAGGAGGCACTGAGCCCAGGATCTGGCCTTGCGATCTCTTGCCCGTCCTTTGCTTCATCCCCCTTCCCTGCTTCTGTAACTGATGGAGCGCTTATGTTTTACAGAAGTTTTTCCACGCTCTAGTTCCCCTCCTGCCCTGCCTGTGTGCCCGCGGAGAGCGAGTTTCACACACTCGGCTCCCATCTCCACTCTTTCATTCCCTTGTGGCGCCCCATCCGTAAAGACGGAGTCAACTTTAATAAGGGCACCTTGAAAGTTTGATGTCTCTGAACAAAGAGGCCACCAGCCTGGAAGGAGTAGCAACATGGTAGAAGGCAGGTGTGTCCTAAGAATTACTGAGGATTTTGGAGAGTGAGGGCTAAGGTGAGGACCACTGGCTGAGGTCACTCACAGCACTCGCGGGGCTAGTTTCTCTCTGCCTAGGAACTGCCTCGCGGGGGCTCCTTGCCTGCTCTCTACAGCCCGGGATGCTATTGTTGCTGTGTCCGCCACACTGGGAGACTACAGCGGCTGCTGCGGAGCGCCTGCAGCATGCTCGCACCTGGAGATCCTGGGGACAGTGAGAAGTTTCTACAGACTGAGCGCCGCAAGTCAGGATCCCGGACCTTCCAGACAGGCTTGGAGCAGAAAGCTCAGGGGAAGTGTCCTGAAACCCGTTGCGCAGGGTGGGAGAGGCTCGAGGTGCCGCGTAGTTGGGTGTCACGGAACATGCTTATTCTTGAGAGTGAAGGTATGATGCGAACAGATCGCCAACATGCGTTGGTAAGACTGTCCCAGCAGCTCCCGAAGTAGGTAGGTTCGGAACGTGATTCTGTGCGAACCCGGGCGGATATCCTTGCGCCGAAATATCACTTTTGAGAGCGCCAGTTTTTGAGAGCAGGTTGGCATTCAGAGACAAATTAATTTGCACATGTGGAAGAGTATGGCTGGAAGTGGCTGTGTGTATTCGCCTCGGTAGGGACTTCGCCTCTCCGTCAAGCCTGCCCTGCTCTCTAGTGGAGAACCGTAGTACCCGAGCTGCAGATCTGGAATCGCGCGCTACTGCCGCATCCTGACAAACAGCAGTGGGTTACCAGGGCATCCGGACACACCGCTCAGCAGGCAGTGGAAAGGGATGGAGGGGTAGAAAGGGAGAGGACAGGGCTGCCGAAGGCTGAAGGAGAATCCGCACCTTCCCAATGTCCAGGGAGCCTTCGGTCCTTTCTACCCATGGGATGGACCACCCAGCGTGGGTCAGGGCACAAGATGGGGGAATCCTTTAGTATGGATCATGATCTGTGATTATCATTGTTATTAATATTATTAGTATTAGTATCATTAGTATGGATCTCGATCTTAAAGGATCCCCCATGTGGACCAGGAAGCTCTTCCACGTCCCTACTTAGCTAAGGGAAGGTACCCGGCTACTAGTGACGTCATTCCCTCACGATGAAAATACGGTTCCCATTTCAAAGATTAATACCATTGAAACAATGTGGTGGTTAAGGGCACAGGTCTGCCATGCAGTCAACTATTCATATGTAACTGAAGTCGGCCCTAGGCTAACTCGGTTTCTCAACTGCGGTGTCAACCCTTAAACAATGCGGGTTTCAACTGCGCAAGTCAATTGAACCGCCATCACTCCTACCACAGCGGTCAACTGAACATCGCAGGGTAAATTGGAAAAAAATCCATGTATAATTAGACCCGCGCGGTTCAAGACCGTCTCAGTGGTCAATTTTAGGCTATCGCCTGGAATTGGTTCAGCTGAAATTGAGTTCATTCTAACAAAGTTCTCGTTCCCCCCTCCCATCTCTCGTTCTCACAAGCTCACTCTTCTGTGATTCCAGCTGCATGAATTAAACACTCTGCTGGGACCCAGAACCAGCCCTATTAGGCCTGAACCCTCTCACCCTCACTTGGATGGGGTCGTGGGTCAGATTTGGGTGAGCCAGCAGTCTGCGGTCCTCAACCCTGCTGTTCAACCCCACACAGCTATGGATGGAGTGGGATGCACTTCCAGGCCTCTAGACCTGAATAGGTGAAATTTACATGACAACAAACTTTCATAAACTCCAGCTCGTTAAGGAACCCTACCATCCTCCTCCCTGACTTGCATCAATGATCTCAATGCAAACACAAGGGAGATGGTCCTGCTGGATATTCCAGTAGCATGTGGGTGACACAGTTCACTTTAGGCATGTGATCCTTCTCCCGATTAGTTGCCTGGAGCTCCTGCACTGCTCCAGACCAGAACTAGGGAGCAAGAGTGGCGTTTGGAGCTGGGAGGCCTCAGACCCACCGTCCACCTGGAGCGTCTTTGCTGCTTTGGCAGCACCAACTCCACCGCAAGTGCCATCACCACTGCCTCCACTCCAAGCTACCTCTGCCAGGTGAGATTTGAGACTCATATGGGTGTGACAATCTATCTATCTCTTCCTCCCCACTTCCTCTCTCCCCATTATACTGTCTCTTGGTGCATCTCCCTGCCAGTCTCAGAGTTTCTATCTACTGTGTGGGTCTCTTCATCATAACAAGCTCTGTTAGTCTGCATTTCATCCCCAACAGCTACTCCAGCCAACACTGGACACAGTGTGGAGATTCCCTGCACCACTCTCCCCATGCAGAGCAGTCTTACTGCCTCCTATTGCCCTTTTGCTTAGCCCAATCTCAGAGCAGGATGCCAGAGTAACTTTCTGCAGACCTGTGCCCATGGTTTGGTTTGTTGCCTGGTGGTCCCTAGAATATCAGTTTGGAACCTGGGCCAGTGCATGGGAAAGGCACGTGAGCACAATGGCATAGGGCAGATAGCACTAAATTGCAAGCTTCTGGGGAACTTTATTCCCCAGTTCAAGTTGAGTCCCAGTTTAAGACTCTGCTAAGCTTGGTAATCACAGTGGTGTCTTTGCTAGAGGCAGAACAACTGAGCAGAATTTGGTCTTCAGTTTCTCAGAGATTCCAACTGCAGAGATATTTTCTCTCTACCTACATTCCCCCACATACCCAGCCTGTGTGAACAAAATCCTCACACAGGGAATACAGCTCTGGTTGCATTTTAGAAAAAAATTGTTGTGACGGGGCATTTGGAGATGGTATGCAAGAGCCCTGGCCAAAAGGTGTGCCTGAGAGTGGGTGAGGTGCAGTGTAGTAACACAAGCTTACTCTCCCTACCTAGACTCAGGGACGTATTGTAACAGGACCCTTTGAGAGGGGGTCCTCAGTTTTAATGGGCCCTTTTGCCTGCCACCCGGAATGACTCTTGGTTTAGTGAAAAGGAAAGGTATTCTGTTTATTTGAAGGGTACAAAGATTTATATTAAAGGTGCAATTATGCAGTTAAATCCCACTCCCTTTAAAAACACTCAAAATACACAGTCCTGCCCAATTAGGCTAGCTTTAAAACAGACTAGCAAAAATACCATCTTTCAGAAACACAACAGTTCACAACTTGGCATTCCAGTTATAAATTCAAAGTTCCGGGCAGCTGCTGTACCCAATTAGGGGGGTATCTTGCGCACACTCCCCACCTCTTATACCACAGGTAATTCCCTCTCTCTGCACTTCACTCCCCTCCTCAAACCAGGTGAGTTCTCAAGCCAAGTGTCTGTCTGCAGGTCCATCAGGAGAGCCCCTGAGTCCCTGTCTGCACATCTACCCAGGAGGAGCAGAAAGGGAGACCTCTCTCTGCATGTCATTCCAGGGGAGCCCCTCCACATGTTCATCCAGGGAAGGCCCAAGATGGATGGCTACTCCTATTTTAAATCCCCTTTGACATAATGTGTAGAGTGAACAGTTCTGTCACTGACAGAACTTTGCATAGCGTGGTCAGCCTTTTCGTCACTACCCTCTGGATAAGGCCCCTCCTATTTCCTTGGCATGAACTGAACAAAGGCTAGTCCACCTGGCCTCACATCACCCCCCATCCCTGAACTGCAGAGTGGGGAATTTTGGCCTTCTCCCACTCTGTAACAGGATCACTATTCCAGCTTTGGGAAAGAATGCACACTACATGTCCAGCAGGCCTGCAGCAGTCTACTCACTGATAAGGAAACAGTGCTGAAGAGAAATGAAGTGACTAGGCTGGAGCCAGGATGCCAGGGAGTTACATGCAGGACCAGAGCCCAGCTCTCTGGGTTCATAGAACTTTGAACTGTTGCAAGTGGTGCTGTCCTCCTACCCTTGCCGAGAGGCATCATGGGCTTCTGAAAGTTCTTCCCCTCTTTGGCTCTCAGCATCTCGGTCCTGTACCAGCCAGGTGTCCTCTAGGCAGCACCATTCAAGGAAGATAGTCCTGCCAGGAGCACACTCCTCTCCCACTGGCCCTGGGATCAAAAATTCTGTGATCTAGACTGTGTTATGAAGAAAGTTGAATAACCACTCTCGGAGTGGGGGTGGGCGTAGGGGAATGTATGTATGAAAACCTGCATATAAGGTTGTTCGGTTTTTGTTTTTGCTTATAAGTTTCTATGATATAAAGATATGTTGCACACCATTTACAAATAGAAATCAGATATATAGTACTCTTTACTGTAAATATCATACACGTCTTTGAGCCTCACAGAATGCCCTTGTTGCTTTTCACCATTTTTATCTGTAGGAAACCTATATATCTAATTCAAGCACAATCTGCAAAATGACTTGCTAACTACTCTTCCAATAAATTAGTTGTTATTAAATCTAATATGTAATCTATTAATGTAGCTTCTCACCCTCATACAAATATTTAGTAAACGGAATCATTTTTCAGATTCAAACTAAGCTTTATCATTTAATTCTTAATAATGTCTGTATTGAACACTAAGCTCATTTAATTCCTGAAAATGTAACCATAAGATTTCACACACCTATATGATCCTGTTGCAGCACACCAATTCCTTGATATTACACTGGAGCCCGACTCCTGGGGAATCAACACTTTTGGAAAGGCACTGGCCTCATGCCCTGTCCACTGGGGTTTGGAGTGGCCCCATGTTCTGGGGAAGTGGCAGAAACTGGAAAACCTGGCTGTTTATCCTGGGGAGATGGTAGGCAGTAGCTTAAAACCTCTCTTGGGTTTAAGTCCCCTCCCCATGTCTGCCTGAGAGAGCAGCCTACATCCCACTTCACCCAATGAGGAGGAAGAACTACCAGTGAATACACTGCCGAAGGACTATGTGAAGAGGATGGCCAGTGGGCAGAAACAGGAGACAGAGGTCTTCAGGTAGGTTATGTACCTGCCCTCTTTCCAGTAAAGTCCAGGAAGGAATTTTCTGAGAAGTAGGAAAGAACCCAGATGGCCAGGTGACCAGCAGGCTATTACTATTCACCCTAGCCTGGGGCCAAGCTGTTCTCAGGCTCCACTGAAGACAGAGGTCAGATAGAGAGACAGGGTTAGACCATATGTAAAAAGATCCATTTCTGAAAGCTGTGAGAGAAGGCATGGGATCACTCATTCTGGAAATTGGTCTGGCAGCATTGAGGAGTCAGTCCTCTTAGCACTGGAAGAGTTAGGACCAGTAAGTGTGAAGTCAGCAGAAGAACCTGATATAGCTCAGGGGATTTTAGAAATTTGGTTCTACCTTGTTAACCTGCACATTTGATATTCTGTCACACCTGCACATTTACAAGGTGAAGCCTTGCTGAAGGTGGGGTCAGGTAGAGCAGTGTTTGAGGTAGATCTGGGGCCTTTCCATGTGTAGAATCTGTAGAGATGTGCATGTTGTCACGGGGCTGGGGAGAGTACCTTCCCCAGCCTCGCCTCCCTGTGCTTGGGACACACACCAGCCCCTGCACCTACCCTGGGAACCTCTCCGCAGAGCATGAAGGCCTGAGCAGCATTAGGAAGGCCAGGAGAGGCCACCCCTTTCCCACTGTAGCCCTTCCCCATGCTGTCCTGGCTCAGCAAACATTCAAGTATTTTGTTTTTTGTTTTGTCCTCACCTGAGAACATGACTATTGGCTTTTAGAGAGGGGAGGGGAGGGAGGGAGAGAGGGAGAGAAACACCAGTTGCCTTCTGGGATGGGGAACTGAAACCTCAACCTAGGTATGTGCCCTGACTGGGAATCAAACCCTTGCTTTTTCAGTTTACCAGATGACACTCCAACCGACTGAGCAATAGCATGTTTTGAGTTCTTTCATGGATGATGTGTAAGTTGCCCTCCTGCCTGGCTCAAATTGCCATCTTCTTCCTCTGATTGTGTGACAACCACAGGGGAACACCTGGTCATGTATTGTCTGGCATTTCTTTTCCCTGTAGCCTGGGCATCTCTAGAGCTAAGTGGCATAGTAATCTGAGTACCTGACTTCCTGGAATTTACATACAAGACCTCAACAAGTTTCATACATTTACCCAAATTACAACTGGGGTTGGAGCACCTGTCAAAATGAAAAGGGTCATATCCAGCAGCTTGGAGAAAGAAAGACCATGGCATTCATGTGGGCATACCCACAACAATGCCTCCTAACCCCACTCCTTCCTTCTAACATCCTTTCACTTCTTTCCTATGACTTGATGCATGCAGTCCCTCTTACTGCTCTTTGAGCTGGTATCTAAAAAACACTGAGCTGTGGTGATTATTGCTCTGGTCCATAACCCAGGCTTTATGGCCTCAGGGACCTGTGCTTAACCTCAGGATAACTGGACACAGGGTATGTTAGGTGGTCCCTTTGAGCAAATTCAAGTCATAAGAACAGTTATGCTAAGGAGCAGATAAAGATTTGGTGCTATAAAGTCTCTTTTCTTGGTAAGACAGAGGAATTTTTGCTGCCCATGAATGAAATGTGACTCTTAGATAGTCCTTGAGAATGGATTGGACATGGCACCATAATTCTTTCTAGTCTTATAAGCTTTGGATGATTTTTAGTGTATATATACAAGAAAGGTTGGCTGTTATAGCTCTGTGTTGCATGGCCAGTTGCCAAGTATTAGCTTTTAGTTTTTGAACACTTCTGAGAATGTCTACAGGGAATGATTGTGGCATTTTCCCTAAAGGCTCTGTGATTTTATGCTGTGATAATCATGTTTAGGTGAAAGACTTAAGGTTAATCAGTGCCTCTCACAGAAGTAATTTTGCCATGATAATCTCAGGGGGCAGGCTCTCCTGCCCCCATCCCCTCAACCTCTTGCTGACAGGTCCTCTTTTTCTCCATTCTGCAAATCAGCATCCCTGCCCAGAAGAGGGCCTGCCACATTCCCACTGTGTGCTAAGTGTCCTGGCAGGCAATCTGAATAGCAAATCCGAAACAATGCTCTCTCTGAATCGTGCACCATTCTGCAGAATCCTTCAGTCCTGAGCAGTAAAAAGGCTCCAGGAAGGTGACTGCATCTGTATTGCAGGATAAGGATGACGACTGGCTGGCTACTGCAGGAGAGCTGTCTATGCTCCTAACTCTCCCGGGGGCCCATATAGTTAAAAAAAAAAAAATCTCAGGAGAAGGTGCTCACTCCAGTTTCTAGAGAAGGACAGAGAGTCCCAAGCTGAAACCCCTGGATTTTGGGTTCATTTCCCTATTTCCCAGTGTCTTCCTGTGATATAGAGATCTTCTGCTAGGAAATATACATCCTGTTTATTTAAAATACTATTTCCTGCAATTATAATTGTGATTATTCCAGTATTTGAGTTTGAAAGGTGACGACACTATATTTTTGAACTATATGGTACAATGTTGCATACATCTGAACTTAGAGCATACACCTGGGGTCAAAAATTGTGTTTTCTCCCTACTACCTACCTACATGATTACAGGCCAAATAGTTTCTGTGAGCCTCAGTTTCCTCATTTGTAAATTGCAAATTTTGATAGTGCTCACTGCTATAAAGAATAAGTGAGATAACAGATGTCAAGAGGCCCCAAATTAATTAGGAACTAAATTGTAGTCACTATTTTAATTTTTCCACTTAGGTCATCATGAAGCTGAACTCTACTTTCTAAAATTTGTAATGAAAGCAACCTGTAGGAAAGGACTGTGGAAGACACAATTTGCATTCTTCTTGACATTGTAAACTATCTTTTTTGTTTTTAAGAAACTCAAGCTAAATGAAAAATAAAATCATTGTAGTTTCCTGACTGATATGGCTCAGTGAATTGAGCTGGCCCACCTGCAAACTGAAGGGTCGCCAGTTTGATTCCCAGTCAGGGCACATGCCTGGGTTGCAGGTTCGGTCCCTGGTCAGCATGGATACAAAAGGTAACCTGTCAACTTTTCTCTCTCACATAAATTTGATGTTCCTCTCCCTCACTTTCTCCCTCTCTTCCTCTCTAAAATTGATAAGCCTGTCCTTGGGTGTGTCCAGAGAACACTTTGTTTAAAAAATGTTAATGTTGTTATTTGTGAACCTCATCAACACTAAAAATATATTCTACATACACATCAATGGAATCCTTCTGCTATTTATACTGTGTTTTTTTTTTTCAGAAGTGTCTTAACTTTGTTCAATTTATCATGAACACATAGGCACCCAACACTATAATGTCATACTATGTAAGACAGCTACTACAAGGAGAAACACATATATCAAGAATTGTTTTGGGGGAAGAATGCACCCTTCTCAATAATTCTCAGTTGGGGTGTGCGAGAGGCAACCATGAGTTGATGTTTTTCTCCCTCTCTTTCTCTCTAAAAATAAATAAATAAAATCTTTAAAAAAATGTAAACACTAATATTAACAAATAATATTATTGAGTGCTTACTATATGCTAGGCACCTTAATAAGTTTATTACAGATACTGACTCTAGTAACCTTAATAACTAGATAAGATAGATATTATCAAAAGCCCCATTTTATGGATGAAGAAACTAAGACACAGAGAGATGAAATACATTGAATAAAGCCAGATACCTATTAGACGCATCTCAAGATGTAAACCTGACCCTAGGTTATCTGATTCTAGAGTCTGCTCTCCGAAATCACTATACTGCTTCTTGATAACTATGTCTAGTGAGAGGATGTGTATTAAAATATACATCCAATTTTAATTTGCTTGTGATTCATTTAGGATTTTATACTACCTTTGTTAAATTTAGTATTGTGGCTATGCCAATGTTATTGAATAAATTGGCAAATTTTTTAACATTTCTTTTTGTTTTAGATGACAGTGAATAGCATGGAAACTATCTGTAAACTTCATCACACAATTCCTTTTTATAACATAGTTCTTAACAAGATTTTAAATTTCTGCCATAGTTATTATATTCTACTTTGGTTCTATTTATTTTATTCCATCTATTTTTGACTTACATATATTTTCTAAAACATAGTTTTAAAGATTTTTGTATACACTAGCATCATTATGCAGTATTATTTTATTTTATTTTTTAAAAATTTTATTTATTATTTCCAGAGAGTGAAGAATGGAGAGAGGCAGAGAGGGAGAGAAACATCGATCTATGGTTGCCTTTCACCTGCCTCCCTATGGACCTGGCTGGAAACCTGGCTTGCAACCTGGTTATGTGCCCTGGCTGGGAATCAAACCAACGACCTTCGGTTTTGAAGGCTGGTGCATTATCCACTGTGCTATCAGCCAGGGTTTTATTATAATTTTAAATGCTCATATTTGATGTTACATCCTCCTTTCACTCTGGATGTAATATATCTATTTTTTCCCCTTCCCTCGTTCAAATGAACAATTTCTATTTTATTGGTCTTTTCAAAGCACTAGCTTTAATGTTTATCTTTCAACTGTACTATCTTTCTATCTGAAATTCACTAATTTCTTCCCTACCTGTTTTTGATTCTCTTCTCTCACACTGTTGCAAAGTCAGTTTAACTGGCTTCTTTCTATATTTCTGAACTGTATTATTTAATTAAATACCCTGTATACTTTTTCTTGATTACTTGTATTAAACCACTTTTCTCCACCTCCATTGATTCTGTCCTGATCCAAGTCTTCATCATACTTTACTTAACTATTACGATAACCTTCAACTGATTTTCCTGTTTCTATTGTTTTAGCTACACAGGCATACATCGGAGACACTGCAGGTCTGGTTTCAGATCACCACAATGAAGTGAGTCTCACAATAGAGCAAGTCATAATCCTTTTACTAGTAGAGGGCTTGCCTTCAATTTGTTAAAAAAAAAACAACAAAAAACCTGCAACATCTGTGAGGGGCAATAAAATGAAGCGCAATAAAATAGAGATACACCTATAAAAACAAGTCTTGAATGAGCCTTTTGAAACATGTCATATTGTATTTCCCCTCTGCTCAAAAACTCCCACAGGGTCACTCAGAATAAACATCAAAGTCCTTATGGTAGTCTAGTAAATACTACATGATCTGACCCCATGTAATTTCTTTGATCTCCTTTCCTGCCAAGTGACCCACTGCTTGCTCCACTCCTAGCTTCTCCTTTGGCTTTTGCATGTACTATTTTCTCCACCTGGAATGCTATTTGTTTAACATCTGCATAACTGTCTCCTTCCTCTCACCCAGAAGTCTGCTAAAATGTCACCTTCTCAGAGAAGTCTTCCTTGACCACTATATGCAAAATAGCATCCCTATCTATCTTATTCAACTTAATTTTATCCAAAGAACTTACAATTATCTGAAATATGAGGTCTGCCTAGAGAAAGTCTGGCCATTGTTAATATAATGAGAATGGTTTGCACAACATCAATGTAACCTGGCAGCTAGAGAGTAGAATGGAAAGCACATGCATGAAAATGACAGCTTCACTCTGCTAGTCAGTGAGGGCAGTAGATGCCCTTGAGTGAGCACGTGTGTACTGTGTGGCTGTCACATTCAAAATACCTGAGCAAGTAGAGCAATGCATCAAGTTTTGCATTAAGCTTGAACATTCCTCCACAGAAACTATTTGGATGGTTCAGAAGACTTTCAGGAATGATGCAATGAGTGCACCACAAATAAGTGTGGCACAAATGCCTCAAAGATGGTGGAAAACTCTAGCTGGTGTGGCTCAGTGAATTGAGGGCCGGTCCAAGAACCAAAGGGTCGCCAGTTTGATTCCCAGTCAGGGCATGTGCCTGGGTTGTGGGCCAGGCCTGGGTTTGGGGAGTGTGAGAGGCAAACTGGTCAATGTACCTCTCACACGTTGATGTTTCTCTCTATTTCTCCCTTCTTTCCCATCTCTCTAAAATTAAATAAATAAAATCTTAAAAACAAAACCAAAAAAAAAAAAACCCCTGGCTGGTGGCACAGTGGATAAGGCGCTGGCCTGCGAACCCAAAGGTTGCTGGTTTGATTCCCCAACCAGGCTGCAAGACAGGTCTGTAGCTGAAGGCAGGTGAAAGGCAACCATACATTGATGTCTCTCTCCGTCTCTCCCTTACCCTCTCTCTAAAAATAATAAATAAAATATTAAAAAAAAAAAGATGGTGGAGAATCTGTTGAAAGTGATCCATGCTCTGGAAGGCCTGCAATAAGCAGAACACCTGAGAATGTTGAATGTGACTCAGCCCTCCTACAGCCCAGATTTGGTGCCCTGTGACTTCTGCCTTTTTCCAAACTAAAGTCACCTTTGAAAGAAAAGAGATTTTAGACTCTTGATGTAATTTAGGAAAATACATACAACAGGATAGCTGATGACAATTCCAAAAAAGGATTTAGCAGAGTGTTGTTTTTTTTTTTAATTTTTAAAGATTTTATATCATTATTTTTAGAAAGAGGGGAAGAGAAAGAGGCAGAGAGGGAGAGAGACATCAATATATGGTTGCTTTTCACCTGCCTCCAGCCACAGACCTGACTGGAGACCTGGTTTGCAACCTTGTTATGTGCCCTGGCTGGGGAATCGAACCTGCAACCTTTGGGTTTGCAGGCCAGCGCCTTATCCACTGTGCTACCAGCCAAGGCCAGCAGAGTGGTTTTGAACAGTGGAAAAGATGCTGGGAAAACTGTGTGAGGTCCCAAGATGGCTGCAGTGACTGAAACACTGTACACTATGCTATGTACAATGTTTCTTGTATCTTCAATAAATGTCTATTTTTCATATTATGGCTGGATACATTCTGGACAGGTCCCACATAGATTTGGTTTATTTTCTATGTCCTTCCATGAATTTGTACCTTTATGAAGGAAGTTACATGTATCTTTAGCTGTATCTGAAGAGTCTAGAAATATTCCTAGGATATCATAGGCCCTTAATAAATACTCATTGAGTTATAAATAAATTATATATAAAAAATAAATTAATAAAACTTTGTAAGGCTCTTTAATGATGTGCCATGTTATAAGATGTGAAGATCTCATTCTTTGAATAGTTTATAGTTTTTGCTTTCATTTCCACTTTGATTCAAAAGTTACTAAGAGGGCCCTGATTGGTGTGGCTCAGTGGGTAGAACACACCGGCCTGTGAATGCAAAGGTCACTTGTTTGATCTGGTCAAGGGCACATGCCTGGGTTGCGGGCCAGGCCTGTTTTGGGATGTATGAGAGGCAGCTGATCAATGTTTTTCTCCCCGTTTCTCCATACCTTTCCCTCTCTCTGAAAAATAAATAAAATCTTTTTACAAAATTATTAAGAGGATTTCTAAATTTAAAATAGATATTAAAATTATACCCATTATTCAGTTTCAGATTTCTAAAATTAAAAGTTTGATAAAGTGATCTCTATAATTTTTTTTACTTAGAAAAACTGATATTTTTCTATGAGGCTTATTATATGATCTTTCCCATAAAGATTTTAATAATATCCAAAGGAATATTTCCTTGAGGTAAAATTGTTTATATCTCTATCTTCCTATATATCTATGAATATGAAAATAAAGTCATTAATAATATTATTCATATATATTATTTTTGCCTTGTAGTTGATCTTGCAAAGACTAAGAACAATCATTTTACAAATATTATTTTGTTTCTGTGAACTACTCCTTGCATTCTAAAACATTTTAGTTTACATATTTAAATTTCTTTTCTCCTCATCCTAGGATATAGTCATTGATTTTATTTATTTATTAATTTTTTTAAAATTCATTATTTTTTAGAGGGAGGAAGAAAAGCATCAATGTATGGTTGCCTTTCACCTGCCCCCAGCTAAGAACCTGGCTGGAGACCTGGCTTGCAACGTGGTTATGTGCCCTGGCTGGGAATCGAACCAGTAACCTTTGGGTTCACAGGTTGGCGCCAATCCACTGAGCCACACCAGACAGGACTAAGTCCTTTTATTACTCCTCATTATTGAGTCTTTCTTACCATCAGCCTCTTTCCATCTCTCCATCTGTGGACCTGTGAAACTAAAGCAACAGCCCCCAACACACCAAGTATACAATGATGGGGCAGGACAGACACACAGGATAACTGCTATAGCCATTGGTTCAAAAGGGGCACAAAATAAAAGGTAAAGAGGAGTAATGAGTCCATAGTAACTCTAAATTCCACTGGGCAAATGTCTTTCGCTTAGGTTTCAAGGCCTGAGAATTCTCTGGTTCTCAGCTCTGCTCTCTGAATCTTTCTTCTTTTCCCTTGAAAGATAACATGTTTGCAATTACATGGTTTTATGGGCCTGCTTCTAACCAGTTTGTGGGGTTAATAGCTTTATTCAATTTTGTACTTTTCTTGTACCTTTTAGAGCAAGTCAGCAGTGTTTCTGCTGAAACCTTTCTTTTTTCAAGCAACTTTTGGATTTTCCGTGGACTTCACAAGAATTTGTTCCATTAGACAAAAGATACACACACAAATCATTCCCAGGTAATACTTTCTCTAGTCTTGGCTCTTGCTGAAATGGCTGAGTGTCAATGCTCTTAAGTCTCCAGGAAACCCTCTGACTTGATTGAAAGGATCTGTGAGGGACACTGAATCTCTTGTAAGGACCCTTCCTGTGCCTGAATGCTCTGCTCTTTTGATTTTTTTCTGAGGTTTTACCAAAATGTTGTACAGTAATAACCTCAGGTTTTTCTCTAAAGCATGTTGCACTAAGAGTGAATCTTTTGATTTTAGCGTATTTTGCAACCTGGAGACACTGATTTTTTTTTTTAATCAGTGTATCTTGCTTCCTTTTTGTTCAGTTTCAAGGGTTCTTCCCCTGATTTCTCTCTCCTCTTGCATTTTATTGCCAACGAGAAAAAAAACCAGGTGGCATTTTCAATAATTTGCTTGGAAATCCTCTCGGATACACTAGATCAAAATTCAACACTTACAATTTCTCCTTTTAACATAACTGCAGGAGACAATTTTGCTAAGTTTTGGTCATTACATAATGAGGACTTTCCTTCCGTAGTTTCCAATAACATGTTCCTTACTTCCTTGCGAATCCTCATGAGATTTCCTTAAAGTCCAGATGTCTCCTAATGTCTGTTCCAGACAATTTGAACTCTCTTCTGCACACTTTTCAAAACTCTTTCAGCCACTGCATATTCTCTGGTTCTACAACTGCTCTCACATTCTCAGGTATTTATTATAGCATTATCCCACTTCCAGGTACTAAAATCTGTGTTACCTACTGCAGCATAACAAATTAGCACACATTTAGTGATCAAAGGATGGCAGTATTTTGACAAAATATTAAGTGGAGGTTAATTTACACTACATTGCACATAAAATAAGCTAAATAAAAGTGCCACTGGTAAAATTTTAAATAGGTTCATTTCAGTCAACTGTAGAATATAATGAAGAAAATCAGTACTAGTAAGTGTTTTCTTATGCTTTTCCTTTTTCTTAAACCTGCGATCCCTCCCAAAACTGGGCATTGAATTAATCTTTGAACTGGGCATTCCCATGATTACTAACTGAGATAGTGGTTTTCTTACAGAACCTCTTTTCAAGAAACAGTATGCTTCCTTGTATAAAATCTTTCTTGATTACACATTAGAAGTTTTTTAGTAGATTAGTAAAAGTGCATTACTATTTTCATGTTCCTTTATTCAAAGCTTATAAGTGCTTTAATTTAACTTTCTAGTAACTAGATGTAAAAATCACAACTTATATCTTTACAGTTTTTAAAATATTTTAGATATTCTTACTACGAACCTTAACATCATTGTCTTGCCAGATGCCCACCTCTGTACCTTGACTGATGCTGGCCCTCCTCTGCCTCCCGCTGTGGACACGTGGTTGCTCTGCCTCTTTTTTTTTTTAACAGGAGAAAAATCAAAGTTTAATATATATGCATGGGAAATTCACAGAAGCATGATATTACATGAAAATTCCCAAAACAGATAATATTGGCTATATATGACATTTTGGACAGGAAGGAAGGGTGCGGAGAATGGGGTATTGGATTGCAAAAATGAGACTGTGTGATTTATAGGTAATTGAGAAAGTGCTGGCCTCTTAATGCTCTTTTTGGGTGTGAGGTTCTGTAAGCCCCACGCTAACCAAATCCTATGCAGCTTCTCCACTGGCAAGAATATGAGGTGGGACCTTTCAACCACTAGAACATTTTTTAAATTCACAGTTGCAGAATTTGGAGTAGTTTTACATTGATCTTTTGTAACACAATTAGCAATATGTTTTGCATGTATGACTTAATAAATCCTTGAATCACATACACACACACACACACACACACACACACACACAAATTTAGCACACATTTAGCAGTTTAAAAAACCATGCATTCCTACAACCTTTGCCTTAGTTCCAGCCCTTATTCATTTCATGCCTGGATTATAATAAACTTACAATAACCCCATTCTGGCTTCTTGCCGTGATCTGGCTTTCTCCCATTCAGTCTACCTCTTTATTTGCATATGATGAATGTGATTTTGTTGCTCCTCTACTCAAAAGTACTACTTGAATTCCTATTGTCTATAACCTTTGACATCGCATGAAAGATTTTTCACAATATGGTCACAGCCTATAGTTTCAACTTGTCTTCATCCATTTCTTTTTTTCCAATACAGCTACTACTTAGCATTCTCCAAATACACTGTTCATGGCCCTTTGTCTTTATTTGTGTTACCTCCTCTACCTGGACTGCTTATCCACCCACCTGTCTTTTCCTCCCAGGTGCTCAGCAAAGTCTTCTCTGTCCTTCCTTGTCCACGGCATACGGTATCCCTTCTGTGATGCTTCTCCTAATGACACCCTCACCCTTCACTCAGCTAGGCAGAATGTCACTTCTTTTTGGTTTACAAATGCACATCTCAAAGTGTGATCCATGCACCAGCAGCATGGGCATCTCCATGTGACTCATGTGCACACTATGTATGTTAACATATAGATTTTAATTCAGGAATGGATTGCAGCCAGAGATCATTCAACTTTTACAAATGCCTCAGTGATTCCAATACTTTGGGCCGCAAGGTTTAAAGTATTTCGATTATAGCTGTGAATACCTGATAGTATATAGTTTGTTAACATTTCTCTCTCTCTTCTAATGTGTTATCTTTTTCCTTGTAGTCTCCAGGGTGCCTCACTCAGCATTCAGTGCTTGCAGGTTGCTAATAACATAATACCTGTGTGTTACATAAGAGTGATGCACAGGTCCCTTATACAAGCTGTTGAAGTATGCCTGTTTACAATGGCGCAGTGAGGAGAACTTAAGGACGTTTGCACTGAGTTTGGAAGGAGAGTAGGTTTGGAATCAAAAATAGTAAGAAACAGGTAAAGGGGGTCTAAGGCTAATTTCTTGAATGAAGATTCAGAGTCTAGATCAAGCATCTTTTTGTTTTTGTATCCAAACATTTGAATCCTTTTTTTTTACACCAAAGAAAAAAAAACTCAGATCAGTAATAACTCATCTTTAGTACCTAACACTAACAACTGTCCCAGTTTTGACCCTAATATTTTCATTGTGGTAAAACACATAGAATTTACTATCATAACAATTTTTAAATGTGCATTTAGGGACATGATATACATTCATGTTTTGCAACCTTCATCACTATCATCTTCATAATTCTTTTCATTTTGCAAACTGAAACTCTATATCAATTGAATACTAACTCTCATTCTCCCCTACTCCCAGGCCCTGGCAACTCCCTTAGGGACTATCTGTCTTCCTTTCAGAGAGAGGCAGAGAGGGAGAGAGACATCAATGTGTGGTTGCCTTTCACCTGCCTCCAGCTATGGACCTGACTGGAGACCTGGCTTTCAACCTGGTTATGTGCCCTGGCTGGGGAATTGAACCAGCGACCTTTGGGTTCGCAGGCCAGCACCCCATCCACGGTGCCACCAGCCAGGGCCTGATCGTCATTTCTAATAAGCATTTCGAAAGTCTAGAGTTTCTTCTGTGAGCACATACATGTCTCCAAATTATAAAGTAAAATAGAAAAATAAGGTTCCATTTACAAATTTCCACAAGCTTCCAGAATTATAGGAGAGAGCAATAGAGAACATGGAGCAACACAGTACTGGAGAGAAGTATCCTCCCACTTCAAAAAAAAAAACAAAAAACCCTGGCTGGTAGCACAGTGGTTAAGGCGCCAGCCTGCGAACCCAAAGGTCGCAGGTTCGATTCCCCAGCCAGGGCACTTAACAAGGTTGCAAACCAGGTCTCTAGTCAGGTCTGTGGCTGGAGGCAGGTGAAACGCAACCATACATTGATAACTCTCTCCCTCTCTCCCTCTCTCCCTTTCCCTCTTTCTAAAGATGATGAAATAAAATCTTTAAAAAAAAAAAAGATTAAAAAAAAAAAAGAGCACAGTTATTTTAACAACTTATATAACTTTGAGACTTTGTCAGAATTCAGGAACACCTCTGAAAAAGGGAGAACTTTAGGGGTGTTTCCCAAATAAGGTGAAGGTCAAATGTTACTGTAGCTTAAAGAATTAACATGTTTGGTGGTTTTCAAATTAAGTCAAATTTAGGCAGTGTAACACAGTTTAGCTCCACTCAATTTTGCTCCCTGTAGGAAAGAGTCCTCTTTGGAAAGAATCATGATGGCTTCAAGTATTTCCAGCAATAAAACTGGTTACTCATGACAAATTCTTATGCATTGTACCAGATCTACCTGGCCCAAGATAATAGTGTTCCAGAACATTTACAGTTTAATTTGTAATGTATTTTGATAGGAGACTTAGATTACCTCCCTCCATAAATGATCATTCACAATACAGAATCCCTTATCGTTAATTTTCTATCCTGCAAGAAATCCAACTATTTTATTTAAAAATATTATAAATTTGTAGGCCAAATAAATCTGTTCTATAATTAATAACCAAGAATATTTGAATAACACTTTACTGTTTAGAATTACTGTTCTCCTTAGGAGAGAGGAAAAAATAAGATTCACAGAAGTCAATGTCAAGTTTTATCTGATGGAGGACTCAACCTCTAATCTCCTGCTCTTACATATTATGATTCTACTAAAATATTATGATGCTTTGTACCAACACAGCAGATCAAATCTATTAAGTGGAAATATCCTCAGTTCCTAGAGAACTGCAGGGTGTAAAATAAAATCTAAGAAATGTACGCCAGCTTCCCTTTAGTGGTACAAACCCGTTAGGGAGCTGCAGATACCTAGACTCATTTTGTAAAACCCAATTTAAGTAATTATTTAAACCCTAACCTGAAACAGGTCCCCGCCGCTGTGAGATGACTGGAGGCCCCGTCGAAGGGAGGCTGGCCTGCAGCGGCCGCAGTGTCCGGGTCTGCTGAGGCGGAGGCTGAGGCTGCTGCTGGCCTGTCAGCACGACTCCGCTCACCCTGCGCGGTGGGACTCCGCACCCATGTGTAGCCATTCACTCCTCGTCCATTCACGCACCCGCGCTTCACAGTCCTTTACCGGAGCCCACGTGTCCTTCACGGCCGCCCGGGATCCTTGCTAATCCCCCCAGCAAAGGCCTAGACCAGCTGCGCAAAAGCAAACATCCAAGAACCTCTTCTTACCTATTCAGCGGGTCCCAGAATTCGGGTGCCCCCGTTTCCGGAGCAGCCACCAGTGTAACCGAACCTACGCAGAGTCCCATGGGGCAGAAGGACCAGGCCTGGCATTTACTCTCCGGATGGCGGAGTCGCAGGTCCCAGGTCGGGGCTGACTCAGGCCCCGGGCCCCAACGCGCAGGCGCGGAAACCCAACCTTGTTGCCGGTGGAGGAGTGGGACCCATGGGACCTCCACGCCGAAGGTGGGTGGGGATCCTGGCTCCGCAGGAATCCTGGGAGGGAGGTGGCTTTGGAAGCAAGTTTTCTTCCAAGCTCATGGTACATGGAGGTGGGTCTTGACAGCTACCGGCCAGGAGTGGCCATCCGCCTGGGGAGCTGTACCTGGCTGTGCACCCCGGTGCTGTCTCGAGTACACAAGGAGGGGGAGCTAGGCTGAGGGGCCACCAAGTAGGTGTTGCTCATTAATGGCATCCCTGACCGATGAGGGTGAGGGCTGGGCCAGTGAACACGTCCTTCAGCAGCCTCTTCCTAAGTCTTTGGTGGCCCCCAGCGAGAAGAGCAAGGGGGAAGGGTTGGCCACCAACCGCTGCACAACCCGCCCTGTAGCCTGGGACCTTGCTTACCCTCCTGCCCCTCAGAAACGCCATTGGCCTGGAGGTTGCATGGCCATGGCTGGCTGAGTATGGAGCCCATGGCTGCTCCAGGGAGCTACTTCCGTGGCTCAGAGTCTGTTGTATGCTGGTGGGTGTGGGCCTTGCGGTTGCCCTAGGACAGTGATTTTCAATGCTTTTCATCTCCAGGTACACATAAATGACTTACTAAAATTCTATGGCTCACAAATAATACATATTCTTTGCCAGTCTTGTTACCAAGCAAAGCAGGGCTTGTTGATGTGGTGCTTTGTTGTATGACCCAACAATTAAGAGTTGAGAAAAAGAGGTATTTATTTATAATATTCCAACCTTGGGGGGTGGGAACACTCCTGATCAGAGCCCTGTTTTCCCATGACACTCAGCACTTCCCTTGCTCCCTTAAAGGCTATAAACTAAAACCAAGCCTGATAGTTCCCCATCCCTTATCTGTCAGCTCTCTCCTTCAGGATCTGGAGTATGTTGTCTTAAGTCTTTGTGTTCAGAAAAGCATGTGCTGCGTTACCTTGGATTATGGTGAAGTCCAGGAAAGGCACAAGTACTAAGAGAGTGGCCTTTCCATATGCCCAGAGTTTCAAGAGTCCAAATAGAGTCTAGGTCAGCAAGGTAAAGTCCTTGGTGGCTTTGGAGTCACCTAGAGTTGCAGAATTAAAGCAACAGGATGACTACTTTCTTTTTTCTTTTTTAAGAGTTTATTTATTATTTTTAGAGAGAGGGGAAGGAAGAGAGGTTGATAGGGAGAGACACATCAATGTATGGTTGTCTTTCGCCTGCCTCCACATACACACTTGGCTGGAGACCTGGCTTGCAACCTGGTTATGTGCTCTGGCTGAGAATTGAACCAGTGACCTTTGGGTTTGCAGGCCAGTGCCTTATCCACTGTGCCACCAGCCAGGGCCCGCATGCCTGCTTTCTTATAGGCCCAGGCCACATAGCTAAATTCTGATCAAATTGTACAGTAGCTTGCTGCTTCTTAATGGCTACTACAACATGCTTCTACATCATGGCTTACTTATATATATCATGCTTCTCCAACTTGCTCCATCATGGTACACCTCCATCATGTTCCTCCTCCAAGGCTACCTGCCCTTCCTTTTAAATCCTGCAAGTCACTTACAACTTTTGCCCTTGGGCATTAGCACAGCTATTATCTTGCCAACAGTTTGCCATAGATATGCAAAGTACCTTAAACTCAGTATTATCTTATTCCTCAGTCCCCAAACCATGAACAATGGGGAATTTGGGGATTTCTCTGGGGCTCTATACCCTATTTCAACCTGAAAAAATAGATGCGTAATTTTTATTCATTCACACCAGATGGCTATTGTTGTATTAGTGGCTGTCTTTTATTTTTCCTATTTTTTGAACAGTCAAAGGGAAAAGAACTCAGTGCCCCTGAATAAATAGTCAGGTATCGCATGTTTTAAAAATTCTTGTGGCACACCAGTTGAAAATCACTGGGCTAGGCAGACCCTGCCTCTTGCAGCCAGCCCTTTCTGCGGGTACATTTTTAGTAACCAGATCTGCTTAGTTCAGAGCAGGAAAGCTGATGAGATTATCAGCATTGCAGCCTTCAGCTGAATCTCTATTAGAAAATTGACCCGTCAACAGAAAAAGAAAATAATGTTACTATTTAGCCTGCTCTACTCATCTATTTTTCCTTATTTAAGAAAAATATATTGTATTGGTCCTGGCTGGTATGGCTCAGTGGATTGGTACTGGCCTGCGAACTCAAAGGTTGCTGGTTTGATTCCCAGTCAGGACACATAACCAGGATGCAAGCCAGGTCTCTAGCCAGGTACCCAGCTGGAGGCAGGTAAAAGGCAACTACATATTGATGTTCCTTTCCCTTTCTTCCTCCCTCCCTGACCTTCTCTCTGAAAATAATGAATAAAAATATCTTCAAAATATATATATATATATTTTTAATTTACTTTCAGAGAGAGAGGGAGGGAAGGAGAAAGAGGTAAAAAAACATCAATGTGTAAGAGGGACTTTGATTAGTTGCCTCTAGCAAGCCCCCGAATGGGGACCCAGACCACAACCCAGACATGTGCTCTGACTGGGAATCAACCAGCAACACTTTGTTTCATAGGCCAGTGCTCAATCTACTGAGTCACACTAGCCAGAGCTATTTTTCCTCATGTTTTGAGGCATTTTTGTGTGTGCCCTTTAAGAATTCTGATTAAGAAATGTTTAAGTGATTAACTCAAGTTCTCTATATCTTTTCCTTCTCTGGTCTTATAGTAAAATAGAAGAATAGTTATGAGAGATATTTAAATATGATGCATATTTAAAGTGGCATCATTCAAGTTAAAAGCCCATGATACCAATCCTAGATTTAATACTAATCTAATTGCAGTATTTTTGTATGTGTTCATTTTTATAAGATTTTTCTTTTCATTATTTTTAGAAAGAAGGGCAGGGAGAAAGGGAGAAAGGGAGAGAAACATCAATACATAGTTGTCTTTCAACTGCCTCCTGCTTTGGGCCTGGCTGGAAACCTGGCTTGCAACCTGGCTATGTGCCCTGACTGGGAATTGAACCAGTGACCTTTGGGTTTGCGGGCTGTCACCAATCCACTGAGCCACTAGCTAGGGCTAATTGCAGTTTTCACCTCTCCCAGAAACAGTCTTAAATAACCAGTATGGAATTTTCTGGTCAAGCACCAGTTAAGGTAATCTGTCACCTGAGCCCCTGCCATCCCTCCCACACACCCCCATAGAAAGAAGAGGGTTACACCCCCTCCCCTTCCTCAATAAAAAGATGTCTGGGCCCCTAAAATAACCCTTATTTTCTTTAGCTTATTAACTTTCTTGCTCCACCCTTCTTCCTATAAAAACCTGCGATTTTGTACAACACCACAGAGCACCCTTGTAGTTGCTGGATGGGATGCTGCCTGATCCATCATTTGCTTAATAAGCCAATTAAATCTTCACATTTATTTTGTTGACTTTTATTTTTTAAATAGGGATCACTGCTAAACCTAGTTCTCAGTTTTTTTACAAGAGGTCCGAGGACCTGAACTAGGATAGATGTTGGAACTGCAGGTAGGGCACAGTAGGGACCAGGGCCAGAGGAATGGGATTCGTGAGGTCAGCTCTGCCTGACTTCCTCATCATACCTGCAGTGTCCAAGCTGGTCACAACTGCTACGCAGTGTTAGTACTCAGTTCAAGAGTAGACCTCTTCCATCATTTATTTTCATAAAGGATTAATTTCCATTTCAAAAATATCTTCCCATTCACTTAAAGTAAGGTGCATGCCTTCTTTGGCATTCTTCCCCTGGCTACATTAGCAGAGTAGAGCTGGATCCTTGACAGCACTCTGACTAACAGCACTGAGGAGATGCCTCCTCCTTCACCTCATCCCCCACCCCCACCCCTTGGGGGATAGGGGAGAGGGGTTCCTTAGGAATCACCAAAAGTATCTCAGAACACAGATCCTTCTATCACCATTTATCATGGTCTCTGTACTCATAAAGAAACAGCTTGCTGCATTTGCTCCTAGAGTGATAGAAAATGATCAATAATACTTGTGGATTTTGTTACAACAGGAACATTTGGTGGAACAGGAAGTGAAAGATTTCACTGTTTATGATGTAGGCAGTTAGGCACTAGCAGAGTAAAAATGATGGGCCAGGTATGGAATATCACCAGTGGGGGAAGCCCCAGGTAGCTAGCAAGGCACAATAGTAGGGTGGGACCTCACCTCTCCAGGGTGACCTTTCCTCCCCAGTCATATCATTGCTTATGTGGATTAGACTCCCTGACCTTTCATCTGGGTAATCATGTTGTTTGGACCCTCCCCTGATCTTTCTTCCCCTGGCATGTCACTAGTCCTGTGGTAGACCCCCCTTAGAGGAGGAACAAAGAGGCCAGAGAATAGCCTCATACAAATTCCATAAAAACCCTTACACAACCACTCCCTTAAGCACTAAGCCCTATGGTTAAGTAACAGATAGGCCCCAGTTGTGTTTCAGCCCCAGGCCCTGAGAACTCCTTTAAAAGTTTTGCCCTGGCTGGTGGAACAGTGGATAAGGTGCCAGTCTTTGAACCCAAAGGTTGCTGGTTTGATTTCCAGCCAGGGCACATAACCAGGTTGCAAGCCAGGTCCTTAGCTGGAGGCAGGTGAAGGGCAACTATACATTGATGTCTCTCGCTCTCTGCCTCTTTCCCTTCCCCTCTCTCTAAAAATAATAAATAAAATCTAAAAAAGAAAAGAAAAGTCTGCCTTTGGAAAACAGATAAAAACCCTTTAGACAAAGGACTCAGCATGCTCTTTCTCTCTCTTGAGCAACCCTGCACCTTTCCCCACCCTTTTCTTTCACTAGAGCAATTTCTTTCTCTCTCTCCCTCTTCCTCTCCCTCCCTCTCTCTCTCCCTTTTCCTCTCCCCCAACCTCCTTCTCTGGGGTACTGCCTATGCCTTTCCCCTCTCTCTTTCCCCTTAGTACATGGTCTCTGCCTTTCTTTTTCCTAAGCTCCAAGGCCCCTTCTTATGCCTCTGTAACTTGTTTACTGAGCCTACCGAGATGGCTCAGTTCTTCTACTTCCGTGACTTTCTAAATAAACTTTTGCTTGTATTTGAGTCTTGCCTCTGAATTCTTTCCTAACCAAAACTCAAGTACTGAGGTTGCTGAACTGAAGTCCAGTAGCATTTTGGTGCCGTTTCACCAACAACAACATCAGGGATCCCATCTTCAGTATGCTGGGTGGAACAGGTGCCTGGCAAAATGTGAAAACCCCGTGCATGGCTTTTACATTTCTGTGTGCAGAACAGCGATGGTTTCAGCATAGGACAGGATTGCTGTGCTCCATCCAGTGAGAGGCTTTTTCTTAGCCTTTGGGAACTGTTCTTTCAAGACTCATCCCAAGAGGCAGCATCAGATGAGAGTGTCTCCCTGCCAATTCTTGGCTGGTGACGATTTTGGCCTGAACCTTGGGTGCTCACACTGCAAGTAGAGATGCAAGGAGCACAAATGTGCCTTCTTTGCACATTCCATTATGTGCAGTTACAGTTCTGTTTCATCAGAATGGGAGGAAATGAGAGTCAGAGAAAATACCAAGAGGAGCCATTTTGAAACCTGAGGCAAATAAAACAAAGCAAAATTAAATTGAAAAAACTCTGATGTTGGTTAATGAAAAAGTTGTTAACATAGATGGGCTTTTCAAAGTGAGAGGCAAAAAGCAATTATTTGAGTTCAAAAACAATAGCTATTTGGGAAACACTGATTCAGGCAGAAGCGCAAATAGTATTTTAATTAGGAGACAAAGGCTACGGGAATTTATGAGAAAAGGAAGGAGAACAATTACATTAATACAAAAAAAGACATTTCTATTGGTGCAGATAACACAGCATAATAATGTTAACACTAAACGATATTTTAAGTTTTTGCAGAATTTTATGGTTTTATTAACACAAATACAATGTGTACACACAATTTTTCTGTTCATTTTCTTTGCTGTGCAGCCTGGCATGGGAATTGGTGACTGATGACCAGCTGGGCTGCTCTTTCCACAACGGCTTTGGGGTTCTTTGAGGAGACGTTGTGAGCAATCTCAGCAACAGTAAGATTCGTTGCATATCAGCAGCTCTTCAAGCTCCTTGATGTTGTAGACCAGGAACTTCCGAAAGCCACTGGGCAGCATGTGCTTTGTTTTCTTGTTGCTCCCATAACCAATGTCAGGCATCAAGATCTGGCCCTTGAGTCTTCTGTGAACCCTATTGTTAGAGCCTCTGGGTTTCTACCAGTTGAGCTTATCAGTCTGACTGCAGCAGGATGAACTTCTTGGTCCTCTTGACAATCCTGGGTTTCACAAGGGATTTGAGGGCAGCATGGTGCTGAGGAGGAGAGGGCTGCCACCTCTGTAGGCAGTGCTGTGGAAGAGAGCCTAGAACTATTTTTAATTTTCAATTCAATAGTCATAATAATGGCTTCCTGTTATCTTTGCAAACAGTTTTTTGGGACATAGTGTTGCCCTAGACCCTGTCCAAAGGTTATTGTGTTCTCTTTTAACATTCTGGATTTGAGGCATGAAATGTTCAAAGCAGTTTATCTGGCCAGGAAGCTCTGGCTCCATTTGCTTTGAGGGACAAATGTGAAATCTTGTTTATCATAAATTTTTGCATGAACTTTAATGTTAGAGTGTTTCATTAAAATATTATCTTTTGCCCTGGCTGGTGTGGCTTAGTGGATTGAGCACTGGCCTGCAAACCAAAGTGGCACAGGTTCGATTCCCAGTCAGGACACATAGCAGGGTTGCAGCCCAGGTCCCCAGGGGGTGTGTAAAAGGCAACTACACATTGATGTTTCTCTCCCTCTCTTTCTCCTTCCCTTCCCCTCTCTCTAAAAATAAATAAAATACTATCTTTTGTGTTTAAAGATTTTATTTATTTATTTTTAGAGAGAGGGGAAAGGAGGGAGAAAGAGAAACACCAATTGGTTTGCCTCTCTCATGCTCCCAACTGAGGACCTGGCCCACAACCCAGGCCTGTACCCTGACCTCAAACTGAACCAGCAACTTTTTGGTCTGCAGGCAAGGGGCTCAACCTGCTGAGCCACACCAGCCAGGGCTAAAATATTATCTTGATTATGAAACTTTTGGCACCTTTTTAAACTTTGCTTCCAAAGTAAATGCCTCCCTTGCCTCACCATAGTCCTGATCCTGGGAGAAAAGGTGCAAATGATGATTCTGATGAAAAAGTGGTATGTAGGACTGGGTTTGTCCACTGGTATTTTTCTGGTGCTCCTAGGAGCCAGGTACTGAGGTGGGGCTGGTGCAACAGTGGGGCCTCTGGGTAGGATTTGAGGAGATGAATAAAAGTCTCTCTTTGACCACTAATAAAAGTACTTCCTTCTTACCTGAAGTTTAGTCTTTATCAAATAATTAATGAGTTCAACATTCCCCAAAACAGACTGAGTTGAAAAATGTAAACCCTGATGGCAGGAGAGTACAGTAATAGGAAGTTCCTAAAACTTCACTTATTGGTGAATATGTTTATTCCAGTATTTTCTTAGAAGGAAGGCATGATGACATTGATTTCTTGGGGCATGGTGGTAATGATGGTGGTGTATAACAGGACTTGAGAAAAGGATGCACAAAGTAAAGGAGGGTTTCAGTGAGAACTTCTTTCCCTTCAAAATTTCCCTTTCAAAGTCTGGATGGCCTTAGAGAGATCACATTTTTCCTGGTGGTCATTCCTGACCTTTCCTGGGGATACTCAGCTGACCTCCCCAGGCACTGCCTCTCTTCTAGCTCCCTCTGGACCATCCTCTAAGATGACATCTTCTATCTTTTCCTTAAATATAAATAGATTAGACATAAAGAGGATGAACATTTTGTGACCATGCTGTTGAAGACCCTTTTCCAACTGTGGTATCTGGGACTCAGAGGAGATTAATGCTCTGTTCAAGGTCACACATGACAGGAGCACAAAAATTAGAAATTTGGGTTCTGGATTGTTTGTATTTTCTTTTTGTCACTTATCACAAAATTACTGTGATAAGTACTAGATAAGTACTAGATTAGGTACTGGGGGTGTAGTGGCAAGCAAAACCAGTCATGGTCCCCACTTCCCTGGGATTTACAGTCTATTGGGGGATTCAAACACCAATCAGATAGTCACAAAGGAATATATCATTATAAGCAGTTACATTTTCAGCAGCAAACAATAGTTCTATAAGCACATGTAACATAGGTAATATGACCAAATTTTGGGGTCAGAAATTGCAGTCTGGGCTATAGAACCAGCTTATACTCAGAGACTTACCTTCCCCGGGATCATGTTTATGTGAGTTTTACTGAAATTCTTCTCAACTTACTGGTCTTCTATGGGATAGTGAGTGCCAAATAGGGAGGAAAAGGAAAATAGATAAGAAAATCCATTCTTTAAAGTTTGTGAATACCACTTGGAGAGCCAGTTTAGTCCAAATTTGAAGGCTTCTTATTTTTGCCTTGCAAATGATCATAAACATTTTTATATTGGGCTTCTGAATACAGTAACTTTGTTAGAGCAAACAGCAGATTGAATTAGTTAGATAACTAGATAACAGTAATAATGCTAGAAAAGACATCTGATAACCTGAATGTGAGAAAGAAAAACAATAATTATAAACTATACTTGAAATATAGATGTAAGAAATCAAAAGGCACAGTCTCGGGGGTCATTTAGGGTGGGAAATATCAATCCCACACTTCTCAAAGTCTGAGGCCATCATCTGTAGGACACCAGAACACGCAAAAATTCATGATCTTGTTAAATGAACACGTTCATCAAATAGGATTAAGGTTATTTTAAAATATTCTAATGTAAGTGTACTAGGGAAGTGGATAGTGTTATTTTTGGAAGGTTGGCTGAGTTTCTAAGACACACAGAAAAATTCTTAGCACTTGAAGGATTGACTTTAGTTATCAAGAAAATGTCCGGGAGCTTTAATTTCCTGACAGTGATGATGAAGGACAATGATAATGACCTGAAACCCTCATAGCAATAGCTTTTTGGTGCAGTGGGCAAGCGTGGCCCCTCTCTTCCTGATATCAAAGTACTCTCAGGTGACACAAGAAGAGAGTCATCTAGCCTTTGCTTCTGAACCGAAAAATAATTGCGATCTTTGGGGAGCATAGCCTGGGCAATTCTTTGATGTCATTTATGGAACTTGTCTTTCTCTTGGAGTGACCAACCTGGTCCTTTTCATGGCATCTCGAGCAATTATCTTCAGCTTATTTTCTCTCAACATCTTCAAGTATTTTCTCCCAAGAATTTTTAAAATGTCTTTTAGTCTTCCAAGGAACATTATTAGTGGCGCAGGTTTGTTTATCGGTAGTTTTGGAGACCAGCACTTCGAGTGTGAGGTGGGGAGTGAACAATTTTCTGGGCTCACAGGAGATAAAGGGCCAGTAAGGCTTCCCGCAGGAACACCAGGCCTTCTACTTCCCCCCTGTGCTCAAAGCATCTTCCTCCAGGCCGGCTCCAGGCTATCTTCACTCCGGAGCCTTACCCAAATGCTCTAGACTATCATGGCCTTCACACTTGAGATGCCCCAACCTTTATGCTCCTTATCACACAGATCAGCCTTTCAGTGCCTTCTCTTCTCCGTTAATCATTCGATGTTGAATGACTCTTGGTTTCTGAAGGGTACCGTGGTTCTTGTCTAATTCTACTTTTGAATCTACAGTTCCTGTCTTATTTTTCTTTTCAATCTAAATGCTCTACTTAATTATTAGGTATACCGTGGGCCCTAAAACCATGCTGACTGATTGGCTGGATATACTTGGGGAATTCTCTTGTCAAGACTCCTTCCTACAATTCTGTTTTTGTGGGGGATGGAGCAGTAATTTTCCTACTTATGTCTCACACTTCTACCCAACAAAAGTGATTCAGCTGTCTGCTACCACCTATAGGCATATTCCAGAGGCAGAGGTTAGTGGAGAAGGAAAGAGTTTTTCATTGAAATGTTGCACAATTTAGGAGGTTGGGGACTTCTTGCCTCTGGGCTCATCTCTTCTGCAAAGCACATACAAAACCCTGCTGTTTCTGAAAAGACCAAAACCCAAAACAACGCTCAGAATTCCCACTCCATCCTTATCTGTCCTTTGGAGACAGTGATAGCAAAGCTGGTGGCTGTCTGGCTTCAGGCCCCCTGCTGGAGTCCCAGTGTATTGGCCCACATACCTGCCAGGTGGGTCCAAGAGAGAAGAGAAGAGAATGCATTTCTCCATTCCCTTAGTTTAAATCTTCCGGCCCAAAATTCACTCTCCAGCAAGGTCCAGCCTACCCAGCCAATCCTGTTCTTTTCCGAGGCTTGACTGACAGGACAGGACCTCCACCTGCCTCTTTACTGACCTTCTATAGTCACATGTAGCTGCACTCTCTGGTCTCACCCTCACCTAGGGACCTGAAAGGAGTAGGAAGGCTTTTCCTTTAGCCAATCACTTTTTGTGAGTCAGCACAATGACTTCCTTCAGACCCAGCATCTTTGCCTGGTGGGTAGGGAAATTTGTCGGCCTGCTAGGTTGGTTACTGAGGCAACGTGACGGCTCCCCCTGCCTGGGACTTAGGGTGTTTTCTCCTTCCACCTGTCCAGTCCTATCTGTATCAAAACTATAGTGACATATTCTTGTGTTTCTTGGCTACACTTTAGGAAGGTGTAGGGTGACCTGGTATTACAGAAAAGGAGGGTAGGGTTAACATGGCACAAAGTTTACAGACACTTTAGAGGATTTTAGAATTAGAAGGAACATTAGGGAGCATTTGGTTCAATTTAAGCTACATTTTACAGATGTGGAAGTTGAGGCCCTGAGTGGACAAATGACTTGCTCAAGGTCACACATTGTGTTGGTGTCAGGAACAAGAATACAATGTGCTGATTTCTGGGACTGTGTTTTTTTCCGTTTTCTCAAGCTGCCTCAACTGCATAAAAGTTAAACATAAGATTTGATTATATGAGGCATTTTAATGCAAAGTCAGTTCACAGATATTTGAGTTCCAATTTGAGTAAAATGGACTGATTTGTTTAAGCAGATTCATCAACACAGAATAAATTGAATTGAGAAATTTTCTGCTGGTGTTAAATGTTTGTCTCTTTATTTAATTATTTAGGAAAATTTAAGATTTACTGAGACATAATGGGTAAAAACATAATTTTCTGCTGCAAAACTAGATGTTTCCCACATTTTAGTATTTTTAGATAATTTATGTACCGTCATTATACCTTTTATTATAATCAGTTTGGTCTGAAATCTGACTAGTTTTTGTTTTAACCGAGCACAGCCATTACCCTAGAGAACCAGGTGTCTAAACAAATATAGCAGAAATAAAAGAGAAGTCTGTGGCCTAATAACATATTTTAGTAAAACGCTGTCAATGTAAGAAATGCCCAAACCTGTAGAGAATATTTATGAGTTAGTTTATTTGAGCCAAACTGAGGACATATGTCAGGAAGCAAAACTGCAATGTAGTAGAGACGATGTAAAGAGAGTTACATGGAATACCTTGGTGGTAGATTAATGAGGCAGGAGAAAGCAAAATGGGGAAATCTCCAGGACTGGGTAAAAAATAAAATGGAGAAACACATACTTCTTTTACCTTGGTGGGCAAAGGATAGTTAATAATTACTGTTTACAGCACAAAGATGATATTCTAGAACAAGATGACAGTGTGAGGTGCTGTGGTCTCATACTCTGGTGGTCTTTCACCAAATAAATTGACCAAAAAACATAAGAGGGGATTATAGAAGGTGGCTGACAGCATTATGGAGGCGATCCATTTCCTGGAGAACCAGGAAAGCTGGTGGGGTAAGTCTGAGGGCACAGGCTGGAGTGCCGGGAGCGCCAGTGTCTGAGGGCAAGAGGAAATGGATGCCTCAGCTCAGATATCGCCTGCAAACTGACCCTTCCCCGCCTTTTGTTCGATTCAGGCCCTCAGAGGACTGGATGGTGCTTCATTGGTAAAGTTGACTCTATTTAGTCTTTCAGTTCAAATGCTAATCTTTTCTACAGACAATCTTAAGGATACACCCAGAAAATGCTTTACCAGCTATATGGGCATTAGTGAGCCCAGTTAAATTGACATAGAAATTAAACATTACATCAATTATTGTCACAGGACCCTTGGAAGAAGTCCTCAGTTTCAATGGGCTTGATTTGCCGGCCGCCAGAAATAACAGAGTTTGGTGAAAAGGAAAGGTATTTTGTTTATTTGAGGGTTATACAAATTATATTAAAGGTGCAATTGTGCCATTAAATCTCATTCCCTTTAAAATCACCCAAAATATATAGTCCTGCCTGATTAGACTAATTTTAAAACAGACAAGCAGAAGATACTGTCTTTCAGAAACACAAGAGTTCACAACTTGGCATACCAGTTATAAATCCTGTGCACACTCCCGAACTTTTATACCACAGGTAATTCCCTATCTCTGTACAAGCTGCATGTCTCTCTTTCCCCCTTCACTCCCCGCTTCTCAAACCAGGTGAGTTCTTAGGCAGAGTGTCTGTCTATGGGTCCATCCAGGGGCGAGAATGAGTCCCTGTCTGCACATCCATCCAGGGAAGCTAAGAGAGAGACCACATGGCCCTCTGCATGTTCATCTGGGGAAAGCCCTCTGCATGTTTGTCCAGGAAAGAGAGTGAGTCACCACGTGTCTGCTGCCCTATTTTAAGCTGTAATTGTGGCCTGTGTCAAAGTGGTAAGGAAACCAATCATGGTTGCCTATGAAATCTCTGTAGCCCTGTAAATTCTTTCATCACCATCCTATGGTCAAATTCCCTTTCCATCTTCTTGGAGTAAGAGGTTTAACCAGTCATTTGCATAACCAAGACACTAGTCACCAGCCATAGGTATGCAAAGCACCTATCAGGAAGGCTGTCCTACCCCTGTTCCTGCAAAGAGTGGGGGATTTGGCTTTCTCCCAATCTGTAACATTACTGCCCGTTCACTAAGCAAAACTCAGATTTGGGTACCCTGCCACCTGAATGAGTCTGTTCCCCAAGGACAAGTGTGGCACAGTTCTTTCTGATAATAGCCTAATATATAGAGTAGGCTAGCAACCATTTCATTTTCTTTTTACTTCCTCTCACAACATGTATTTTGATAGAAGGCTTTTGGCTCTCCCCATTGAAAACCATATCCCGGTACAGTTTGGAACACTCCAGTTAATTAGAGATCTTTAAATCCTGCCAAGATAGAGGAAGGGCCAGGATTTTTAAAATATTATCTTGCTCACACATGGTTGACCCAAAAGCAGTATTTTAACCTAAGCTCTGAAGCAGTTTTTCAGTAACTATTTTCCCAGGTGTTGACGTAAGAACCATCTGAACATCTACGTTTTCATGAGTGTATTTGAATCAAACTTTGACATCTGCCAAGAAGCAAAATCTCAATAGATTGAGAAAATGCCCCTGAAAATGGGAGTGTGGAAGAAAAGGGGTCACATATTTACTTGACCAGCTCCAGGGAGGCCTGCAAGGTAGCTTACAAACTCAAGAGTCCTAAAGTAATCAAAAAGGATGGTCTAAGATGAAAGCTTGTTAACTCAAAGCAATTCCTGATGGGTAGTCATGTCCTAGGACAATGTTTTTCCCTAACAAAAGTTAATCTTTACCTTTACTAAACCGGTCTATTGTCTTTTTGCATCTATGATCGCATACCTTTGGAAGGTCAAGGTAATTTTGATGGGGGCCTCAAATGTTGGAAAATTTTAGTTTCAGGTAACCAAGAAGTTTAGTAATTAATGTATGTAACAGGGATTGTTTCAGGAACTGAAGGAATGACCTACCTCAGCTCCAGGGTAAGAACACTTCCACCCAGGACAAAGAAAGAATGCTGCAGTTTAGATCTCATTTACATTTTCCTGCATTCCAAACCCCTTACCTACACCCTGTTTACTCCTTATAAAAAGGGTCCATTTATAAAAAATGGAAGATGTTCCATTAGGGTGTAAGCCCCCTGTCTTCTCAGGTTGCTGACCATCTGAATAAAGCGCCCATGAAGATTCAATCTTTGTCTCTGCTTATTGGGTCTGGTAGATAGATGTCAGGCAGCGGCTCTTCTGGTTTCAATGTCCCCTTTTCCCAAACCCCTTGGGCACAAGCTGAGGCCATAAATCCTTTAATAGTTATTGTTATCATGTTCATTGTTGACTGTTAACTATCCTGTACTCATCTAGGTAAAAGGACTTTGTTACTATCATGTTACCTTTTATCCAATCCCAGAGCAGATTTCCCTGCTTTGCTTTCTCCTGCCTCCCTAATCTATCATCAGTGGACTTCACATAACCCCCTTATAGTTTCTCCTGTGATTCTAATGGATAAAATAAGTTACTCAAGTGCCATTCTCTGGAACATTTCTCAATCCATTGAGATATTGCTTCCAGTCAGTTGTCGTCAGTTTGGCTCAAATAAACTAACCAAAAGTTCTCCATAGGTTTGAATGTGTTTATACCTTGACAGCAGTTGCACCACTTATTTTATACAACAGAATCAAAACGGAATACGTAACGAGATTCCATGAAATTCATTGCTGATTAAGAAGGCAGAAGAAAGCCAAGTGGGGTCGGGGACCTCTAGGATTAGATAAAAAATGTAATGCATACCCACTTCTTTTACAAAGCTGGGTATAGGATGGTTTAACCTTATAATGAACATAATAACAATAACAATGAGGGCCTCTGTGGTCTCCTGCTTTGGTGGGAAGTTGCACCCTGAGGGGTCTGGAAAAGGGAAATTGCCCAGACTTTCCAAAGGTGTGTTAAATATATTATCATAGATGCAAAAGACAATAGACAGATTGACCTTTGTCAAGAAAGATACCAGCTCAGGACAACTGCCCACCATACCTTGCTTTTAACCAGAAAATTTTAATCTAAGACCACCCTATACGGTTATTTTAGATCTCTGAGTTTGTAAGGCCTGCCAAATCAAGTTTAGTATTGCCATCGCCCCCCACCCCCATCTTTGTGTCCATATAGGGGATACAAAACCTTTGGAAAAGTACATTTTGGCTATATAATATTGAGATTATAATGAGAAATATATTTTTCTGTCTTTGCTCCCCTTTCTGCACAGAGCTCCCCAAATCCTTGGAATATTCTAAATTTTGAGAGGGATGAAGGTGTCTCTTGTCATGTTAATGGGGCGACTTTGGAAAGCCCCTAAGGCTGGGTGGGGGCTGGATGCCAGTGGAGGCAATGGAGCCATTAGAGGATTAGAACTTTCAGCCTTGCACCCGCTGACTCCTGGGAGCAAAGAGGGACTGGAGATGGAGTTCAATAACCAATAGCCAGTAATTTCACAATACCTAGGTAAGAAAGCTTTGTAAAAATGCAAGGGGACTAGGTTCAGAGGCTTCATATGGGTGAACGAGGTTGGGAGCTCTGTCCCCTTTTTCTATACCTTGGCCTACACATCTGGATGGGAAAAAAGGGAGGAGGCAGGGTTCTATGAAAAATAAACTCCATTTGCAAATCACCTTGTTCAGTTTTTATTTCTCCAATAATATTATTTCTGAGTTATTTTAATTCTAATTTAAATTATTCTTTGATAATTTCCTTAATTTTTTGAGCTTGTTTTAAATATTATAGCTTTATTTTATACACATGTTTTTTTAGCTTGTTTTATTTTCGTGAAGTAAAGTTATTCTGCTTCTAATTTTTCCCTTTTTTCAGATAAGAATTTTCACTGGGTTGTACTTCAGTGAGGAGAGTTTGTACTAGACAGAATGACAGCCAATGTAGCTTTTCTAGCTTCAGAATTCCAGTGCTCCATCTTCTGTTATTTGTCTAAAGTATAAAAATTCTGTACTTTGTGAGATGGGCTGGCTTCTTTCACCTTTTCTTTCCTTTGCCTGTTTGTTTCTGTTTAATCCTAGATCATCACTTTAATACTCCTGTCCTAACAAGTTGTGATTGTACTCACCTGCAAACTGCAGTCTACAAAGCTCCTCCCAGTTTGGACTAATGTGCTCTGGGAAAATATATCTGCGATATGTATAAAGATGAAACGTTTCTAGTAATATTTAAATCACATGCAATAAATAAGGAAAACAATTTACCCAATGGAATAATGTACAAAGGTTGCAAAGAGGCAATCTCTAGAGGAGGAAAACTAAATGTCAAACACACATTGAAAAGGTGCTTCATCTCACCAGTAATTGGAAATTATAATTGAAACAGGAAAATAAAATTTCATTTTATTCAACACTGAAGATTACCATAAGCTAATGCAGTGATTACTAAATGAAATAATATCAAACCTTGGCATCTGTTAGAAACAGCCATCACCTCAGAATGCTGAAGAGAAAGCCAGAAAAAAAAATCTGATGAGAAGAGATCTTAGTGCTCTTTTTGGCTCATGTTTATACTCTATCTATATACAAGAATATTCTCCATTCACCTCTTTATCGAGGCAATTCCTATCCATTTACAGGTCTTATGTTAATTGTCATATCTTTTAGAAAATATAGCTTACCCTGGCTGGTATGGCTCAGTGGGTTGAGCACCAGCCTGTGAACTGCATGGTTGATGGTTTGATTCCTGGTCAGGGCACATGCCTGCATCACAGGCCAGGTCCCTTGTTGGGGGTGTACGAGAGGCAACAGATTGATGTTTCTCTCCCTCCCCTCTCTCTGAAAATAAATAAATAAAATCTAGCCCTGGCTGGTAGCACAGTGGTTAAGGTGCCGGCCTGAGAACCCAAAGGTCGCAGGTTGGATTCCCCAGCCAGGGCACATAACCAGGTTGCAAACCAGGTCTCCAGTCAGGTCTGTGGCTGGAGGCAGGGAAACATAACCATACATTGATGTCTCTCTCCCTCTCTCCCTTCCCCTCTTTCTAAAAATAATGAAATACAATCTTTTAATAAATAAATAAATAAATACAATCTTAAATAAAGAAAGGAAGGAAAGAAGGAAGGAACAAAAAAGAAAATATCTGACTCCTCTTAGACTAAGATAGGAGCCCCTAATATATGGGTCTTTGGCACTCAACACTTGCCCTGTCACAGCATTTTTCAAACATTACTGTATGGTGGTCAGTTTTCTGTGTCACCTTGGCTAGGCTATAGTACCTGAGTTATTCATTCAAGCACTAATCTAGGTGTTGTTAGGGAGGCATTTTGTAGATGCGATCAACACCTACAGTCAGTTGACCTTCTGTAAAGGAGATTATCCTTTAGGATTTGGATGGGTCTGATCCAAGAGGTTGAAAGGTCTTGTAGACAGAACTGAAGTTTTTCTGGGGAAGAATTTCTACTGGTGAACTGCAGCATCTGCTCACACCTGAAAGTTTCTAGCCTTCTCTTTCTGATGGTTTGTCCTATAGATTTTTAAACTTTCCTAAACCAATCCCTTGCAATATCTATCTATCTATCTATCTATCTATCTATCTATCTATCTATCATCTATTATCTATCTATCATCTATAAACATATATATCCTACAGGTTATGTTTCTCTGGTAAAATTCTGCCTGACAATTACTGTAGTACCAGATTATATAATTATGTTTTCTTTTGCACTATTGAAGCAGAAATGGTGTCTCTCTTCTGTTTATCTTTGTATTTTCTAGGGAATATGTATGTAATTCCTTGTTTACTTCTCACCCTCAATTCTGTGAGGTGGGAACCCTTACATATGTCAATGTCTTAATTCTTTCTAACTGCCCTTCCAGCTGCAGCCGGTGACCCAGCCTGCTTACCCTTTAGGCTTAACAGTCTTCCCTGGCTTTCCAGGGAAAAGAATAATATTCTGTTTTTTAGAATAATGTTCTGAACAGACTAAAAAGCTGTGATGCCTGGTGCATTTCATGTCTCCAGCCTCATTTCTTGCAACTCTTTCTCCTCGTCTCTTGAGGCGTAGTGAATTTCATGCTCAACAGACAGATCGCTAGAAAGAAAACTGTCTAGAGGCGTAGAGGGAAGACCGAAAGATATACATTAGGTTCTGGGTGTCTACGTATGTACGCCTTGTCAGGTGGACTCTTTTTCAGGCTTGTGCCTCTCACCCTGTTTTCTGCAACAACATAATGATTCTGATGTATTAGTAAACATGATTTAAAAGTGAGTCACCCCGGTTGGTTTTTATTTCAACCTAAAGGTTGGGCATGATGAATAATATATTCTAGGGCTGTATGCTCCTTTGTGTTGGGGAACAGGGCTGTGTTAGCTGTAACTCACAGTTCTGGGCAATGGGGAGCCACTGATGTCTTGCACCTAAGTACAAGGGAGATTTTCTGCTTTGAGATTTAATTTTAAGGTGCTTGTGAAATAGCTGAGTTATATCACAGCCTCCTCCCCTCCCCCGGCCCTTCTTTTCCCTCAGTGTGCACAGAATGCTGCTAGTTTAGAATTTTCCTATTTCCAGCAGCATGTTATTTCCAGAAGCAACATTTCTTCCAACTGGCCAAGTCCTTGGGGTCCTGGCCATTCCTGGGTGCTCACAAGCCATTCTCATCACCACGGCCTTTTCTTGCTTTTTGAATTTGACCAGGACAGTCCCAGTTCTTCAAATGTGTTTGGACTGATGTCCCAAACCAGCCAGGGCAATGACTAGGAAGTTTCCTCCCAGTCTGCTGCAGATGATACAGTCTCCAAAGGCCAAATGAAACTAAACTATATTGACAAGGGGAGGTTGATTTTTCTGTGGCACCTAAATTGCAGCTACATTGAGTGTCCTGTCACGTACACATATTTATCTCTGCTACTGAGCTGTGGTAGAAGAAACATTATTCACCTTATTTATGGTAAACATGAATACCTATTAATTTAGTGAATGAAAAATGGATAAGTCAACAACATAACCCTGTTCAGCATCCCTCTTGGTGGATTAGTTTAGAGGCATGGAAAATGCTCCCTGGTGGATGACTCCTCTTCTGTGGACAAAAACGGGCCACATACTAAACCTGATGAGCTCAGGGAAGGCCTCCGGGGTGGACTTATAAACCCAGAGACCTAAAGTAATCACATAGAATGGGCTGAAATGAAATTTTTTTAACGAAAAAGAGTTTATGGTGGCTAGTCATATCCTAGGCTAGAATCTTCCCTGACAAAAGTCAGTCTTTATTTTGAGCCTGTCTTTTGTCTTTTTGCACCTATGATAACTTAACTTTGGAGTGTGAGGATCACCTCCCTTTTTTCCAGACCTGTCTGGGCACAACCGTACCAGAGCAGAGGCCACAAATATCTTCATTGTTATTGTTACTGTTATTGTGATAATGCTCACTATTAACTGTCCTATATCTGCCTGTGTAAAAGATGTGTATGTCTATCATTTTACGTTAAATGTATATTTAATTTTTTGTAGAGAGAGGGGAAGGGGGAGAGAAACATCAGCGTGTGGTTGCTTCTCACATGCCCCCAACTGGGACATTGCCAGCAACCTAAGCATGTGCCCTGAGTGGGTATCAAACCAGTGACCCTTTGGTTCCCAGGCCAGCACTCAATCCACTGAGCCACACCAGCCAGTCCTTATCTTTTCTACTTTTTGTACCAGAGGTTCCTTCCCCCTTTGCTTTTTCCTGCCTTCCTAATCTATCACCATGGACTTCATGTAACCCACCTATATCTCCTCTCTTGATTGTAATGTATAAAATCAGGTGCAACACTGCTATTCTCTGCAACAGTTTTTTTTCCTGTTGAGATTTTGCTTCTCGGCAATTGTCACTTTAGCTAAAATAAACTCATGAAAATTCTCTATAGGCTTGAACATTTCTTAACGTTGACACTTCTTAGAGTCCTAGATCTCAAGAAGGCATCAGTGCCAATCAATACTAGGCATCTTAATCTCAGATCCTTTCATACACTGATGGATAAAACCAGGGACCTGGGCAAGAGTTTGGAACAGTGAGGCTGTCTCTCTTAAATTGAGTGGAATAAGGCTTTTTTTGAGACTAGGGTCTAGCAGTGGCAAGGGTCTAGGGACAGTAGAGAAGAGGAGGGTTGGAGGGAGAGGGAGATAGGAAATTAGCAGGCAAGGACCTTCCCTGGGGTCCTTCCTAATTGGAAATCCCACCCTGGACCCAGCAGCCTTGTTTCTGCAGGGCTCTGGACTGCATATCCCTGCCCTATCCCCCCAGTAGCAGTTAGTTTATAAGAAGGATATGAAGTGTTAAGTATTTCTGTCTTAATTGGGTGGCTGCTGTGACAACCACTCCTGCATCCCATAAGAGACAGCCCTTGCTCACCACCATTTGGCTAAGGAGAGTGGGATCTGGAGAAAAGGAAGGCTACTTACAATAAATTATTTCACCAGTATGGGACTAGACCTAATCTAGAGTTCTTGTGGCTGTAGTACTCTGAGAGCACCTCTCTGCTTCCTGCCCAATCTGTGCCCTGCTTCTGGCTCCCCTGAAAACCCAGACATTACTATCTGAAAAAATAATAAAGTTCTGTTTTGGCATCTATGTGCTTCTCCACCTGTATTGCTCCCTCTCTTTCATTGCTCCTCCTTACCCATTTATAAAGGGGATTCATGTGCTCCAGGACACCCAAGACACTTAGAAAGAAAGTCAATAGATAAATTTATTCATTACTAGGGGAGCTTTTATTTTGAATTCAGCATTAGGGTACAATAATGATTACAAAAAAAAAAAAAGGAAGCTAAGTGGGAACCAGGATCCTTAGGAGTTAGTTATTGGATCTCTTTAAAGGAAATTTATATTTGTTTTTCTTATTATTTTCTTTATTGATTGATTTTAGAAACAGAGAGGAGAGAGACATCGATTTGTTGTTTCACTTATTTATACATTCGTTGGTTGATTCTTGTTTGTGCTCTGACCTGAGATGGAACTGGAAATCTTTTCAATATGCCAGTATTGGAAAGATGATCTAACCAACTGAACTACCCGGCCAAGACTACAGGAGATTTGCATTTAAATGGTGCTCCAGGGATTTGCATTTTTAGTTAATCCCAGTTTCCCCTCCATCACAGCTCTCCTCTTTCTGGCTCTTTCCCCAGAGACATTAAAAATGCCCAAGTTTCTCCTATGTGTCACAATCAAGTGTTTCAATCCATGCTCCCCTCTCATCATTTCTCTATTTTTTCTTCCTTTTTAGTCATGATTTCATATGTGTTGTTTCTAATTTCACACTGACCAGTCACAGCTCATCACACTGCTATTCATGTTAGTTGTGTAATTAAAACCACAGGAAAAGATGAGGTTACAGAAAGGTGTATGGGTTCATGCAACCCAAAGAGAAGAGGTAGAAATTGCAAAGGGAAGGGTTCACTCAGTAACCAGAGCAGATAGCAAGTCAGTGTGTCTGGAACATGGGAGATGGCAGGATTTGAACCTGGAAATAAATGTAGGCAGAAGTCCCCTTACACAAGGTCTGTTTTGAAGAGAAGGAACAGGAGAAAACAATCTATTTTTCTTTTTTCCTTATAGTCTGCATCTATGTACTAGTATATTTTACAGAGCTATAATCAAAGTATCTATATAATTGGACTTTTTGTTTTATCAAATACTGTTTTGAACAATTCTTTACACTGTCTCATATTCCTTATAATTACTATTGTGAGATGACAGAATATTCCATCCAGTTAATGTATTGCAATTTGATCCACGATTTTCACTGTCCCTATTGGTGGACATTTTGGTTGTTTTATATTTCTGCTACAATAAAGATCCTCCTGCGCAGAGATTTACCCTCCTTTTGAATTACACGGGGGTGGGGTGGGGTGGCAAATATCCCCCTGAAATTTATTTATAAAAACTTGTGTATTTATTCTTACATGTTTAAACTTCAAAATACTCTCCATTGGATGCAATACACCTATTAAGGTGTTTTTTCCACTGCTCAAAACAGTTTTTGAACTCATTGATTTTGATGCCTTTTAATGCTTCTGCTGTTTTGTTTAACCTCTTTCACATCAGCAAAATGTTTGCCTTGAGGACTTCTTTCATCTGAGGAAACAAACAACCAAAAAAAGTCCTTTAGGGTGTGATCAGGTGAACAGAGAGGTTGGGGAATGGTAGTGATGCATTTTTGGTCAAAAACTGTTGAACACTCATTTCAATGTGGACAGGTGTGCTCATAAATCACCCATCCTGAAATGGGCAATGGCATCAAAAGAGTCTTCAAAAAAATATTCACTGAAGCTGAACACAGCCTTTCATAACAATGCCAGCTGGTGTACTCACACAGATGGGTTCCTAGAACACTCACCTAGCTGGGGAAGCCTGCACTACAAGGGGCCACCCTCCAGAAGATAATTTTGTTTTTTGTAGGGGCAGTCTCCCATCATAGCTCCTCAGGTTAAATTATAATGAAAGAAATTTACTAGGTCAAAGGGTGTGAACATTTTTATGGTTCTCAATGCATACTGGCATGTTCCTGTTTTATGTACACTGTCAAAAAGGTGTTTATCAATTCCACTGTAAACAATGGAACTGATATTATTACATCTTCCTTGCCAAGTTAATAGATATAAAAACATACATCATTCATTTAATTTTAATTTTGTTGAAACCTGGAACATTTTCCCCTGTTTGTTTACTATTCACATTTTGTTCTATTTATGTCATGTCAATGTAAGAACGTCCAAACCTGTAGAGAATTTTTATGAGTTTATTTGAGCCAAGCTGACAACAATTGCCGGGAAGCAAAATATCAAATGCTCCTTAGAATGACAGTTTTGCAATTTCTTTTATGCATTTGAAATTAGGGAGCAAATGTAAGAAAGATTATGTGAAGGTGAGAGAAAACAAGGGAGGATTGGATTACAGGATACTTATAACAAGATTATGTGTTCTCTTGAGGGTTTATTTCAAAGGTGTGTTAACCTAGATGCACAACAGGCAAAGACAAACCTTTTACTTAAAATGTTATATGCCTGGTGCATGACTACCCACCCTGACTTGCACAGTTACGAATTTATAATCAGATCGCCAGTGAGGCTACTTTTCCTAGAACCTCCTTCCCATCCCATTCCCCAGTCATTTGCCATTAATGGGGCATTTATGGTATTTATATATTTTAGAATAAACTTTTAATATAATATACATAATGATCCATTTCTCTAACAGTGACAAGTACTTCTGCTGTTTGTTTGTTTTTAACTGTTTTCATTATTGTACTGGGTAAGTGTTGAACTTTTTTTAATTAATTGTTTCAAAGATCAGACAGTAGTGTCTAAATTAAAAGTCTCAGCCCTGGCTGGTGGCTCAGTGGATAAGGTGCTGGCCCGAGAACCCAAAGGTCGTTGGTTTGATTCCCAGTCAGGGCACATAACCAGGTTGCAAGCCAGGTCTCCAGCCAGGTCTGTAGCTGGAGGCAGGTCAAAATCAACCATACATTGATGTCTCACTCCCTCTCTACAGCTCTCCCTTTCACTCTCTCTAAAAATAATATATAAAATCTTAAAAATAAATAAATAAAAAAACAATAAAGGTCTCACTTTTATTTTGGCCACTTATGACCATTAAGTTAATAGATTAGTACTTTTTAAATATAATTTTTGGATATAACTTGATGTTTTTCCAAATTGGTGATCTAGTGGCAATTTAGAATCAATTGTGAGAGACTCAGGCAACAATCTGGTTAAAAGGGAGGGCAAACTCTTTGTTTTGAAGCTGTATTTCTATAGTGACCACATTGTTTTTACTGACACTGTATATTAGTGTATAGTTTTATAATGGTGGTGACCATGAAGGATATTACTATTAGAGAAAGGTTATATAGCTCTATGAGCCAGGACCCCATTATTATTTTTGTGGTCTTTAGGTACTTTTGCCTTTGTGGGCTCCTTCCTCCATAAAAAATATTAAAAGTTCTATATACAACTGTTTTGTTACATAAGTGAATATGATATAAGAGGGATTCATGATTATAGGATCATCATTAATTTATTAATTTATTATTTTAAAATACTTTAAAATATTTTTGTAAGCCACTAATTTGTGCCTATTTTGTCTAATGTATGAGTTAACCCTGTCTGAAAGCCGTCCCTAAGCATTCTCTATTTATCTATCTATCTGAATAATTGAATCTACTTCTTAACTCTTCATGTAGTTCATTCAGTATCATATTACCTATGAGTGAGTTTAAATAAGAAATTTTGTTTTTTATGCAGATATCTTTGAGTTCAATAAATAGTGGCAGGAATAGGGGAAAGAGATTAGAGGGTACAAGCTGCCTAGTATGGAACCATTTTGGATTATCACCTATGATTGGCTCATTCCTCTGCTTTTCTTCTTATAAGAGAAATATTTTGTGTATCCTTATAGTTTTATAAGTTTATAATTTTCTAATAGAAGAGACAGCCATTTTAGGATAGATTTGCAAAATTCAGGGACCTTCCTCCCTAAATCCAACATTTTAAATGATGGAAATTAGCAAGAACCATAATTCAAGCTAATGACTTACAAGTGTTGTCTGCTATGAATAGACATAACTCTAATATAAGGGCCATTAGAGTAAATTGAATAACTTTAATGTAGAGAGAAATTGGATGTATATTATATTTTATAAATCATATACAGAGGGTATACTTGGCAAGCTATTTCCCTTTATGAATCAAGAAAAGGACCTAGGCTGGGAAGGTTTCTGTACCTTCAAGAAATAGATGAAAGATGTATGATCTGAGACTTCAAACTTTCAAAATGTTAATGACAGTGTTTTACTTCAATTTTAATGCTATGAGGCACATTTGAACACCCTATTGGAAACCTACCCGTGGGTCTTCACCTACCCATACTACAGGTGTAGAGTCAACTGTATACTCAAAAAAGCCTCCCCACTCTTAATAAATCAAATTAAGTAATGACCTATATACTTGACAATGACCTATGAATAGGGCAGATGCTACTCCCATGACTAGGTTACTGTAGATGGCAAAAGTAGAGGAATTTTACATATGTAATTAATATCCTACATCTATTCATTTTGACTTAATCATGAAGATTCTGAAAAATTGAAAAAATACCCATGGAACTGCAACTCCAAGTGTCAGGAAAAGCATAATGAGAAATGGGGCTGGAACAAAAGCCATGTGCCACATCATATGTAGCTTTGTGGACCAAGTTGAGGGTTTTGCACAGGACTGGCAGATTGTTGCCCATCTTTATGAAGGCAAAAAACAACTCCTTCAACCTTCCTAGATCTACAGCGGAGCCAAGCTCTCCAGGAAATCTTGAGAACACCCTATGTTATGGAAACAATTCATCTTATCATCATCCTGGCAAGCCAGAGTAGACAACATGAGGTCCCAGATTTATAGTGCTTGGCTCAGTGCCCTACCAGAGACAAGGGCAAGACATTTGTTAGCTACAGGAGTATACACAAGAGTTTCACCAAGAGCAGAAGAAATATCTGAGGATCCATAATTGAACAGCCTAAACCCTTATCCACTATTCATTCTTGAGAATGAATGAGTAATTGTCTAGGATATATCCAGCTAATGAGACTGCTTATAGAAAACCAAGTCAAGGTAGAGGCTTAACAATAAAGACCACATGACTTGCTCTAAATTCCCAGTAATTAATATATACGTTATAACCAGTCCTTGTTTCAGAGATGCTCTCAGCCACAGACAGTGCTCCCTGGAAGATCTGTCCAAAATGAGTATCTTGAGAGCCAAAGAAAGCAGGAAGAAAGAGAAAGTGAATTCTGCTCACCACTGGAGGAATTTTCTGAGGCAGAATGACCTCAAGAGACATCAACATAAATATTTCAAACATAAGCACCTAGAAGTCTACTTGGGGGATGTTACAGAGAAAACTCAGATGTATATGTTGGTCTACATGGCCTTAACAATATCCGCTACCTTGAGAACCTCAGAAGCAAATGAGAATGTTATAAAAGAGTAGCTATTGGACGAAGAGCATTAAGAACAAAGAGAAAGATGCTTCTGGTATAAGGCACCTGATAATGAGGAAGAAGAGCAGGACTTAATTTTGTTTGGAATGGGAGCAGCTAATGCCATTACACCCAATCTGACCTGGGCTGGGGAACCAGGGTAAAGAGATCTGACAGTGTATCTTTCCTGGGAACTGTGGCTTTCAACGTGAATTCAGGTTGCACTTCTAGGCAACTGCACTGAGTGTGCTTTTCAGATTTGGGGATTGAATTAGAGTTAACATGGTTTGGATGGATATTAGTTATTTGTGCTTTGTAGCAGATTGTCTGAAAGCTTAACTCAGAAGAACAAATACTTTTCCCACACAGAATCTAAGAGTAGGCTTGTCTGGCAAAGAGATTCAGCTGGGTAGTTCTGGCTCAAGGTCTCTTGAGACTGCAGTCCTGGGTCTATAGTCATCCCCATCTTGTAGATATCAAAGATGTTTTGATAAAATTAAATCTTAATTTATGCTTAAAAAATCTTTCAGCACCCAATAAGGAGATACTTTCCTAAGATGATAAAGAAGCTCCATCTGAAATCAGGGATGCCTATTATCACCATTTGCCCCTCAACATTGTCAAGAAATTCTACATGATACAAAAAGAACAAAAATATAAAATATAATTTACTATTACTTACAGATTATACAATTATCTACCTGGAGAAACCAAAACCAATTAAAGTTCAAAGAGAAATTTAAAATATTGACAATTATTCTTTCTTCCAGAAGAATACATTTGTGAAAATTGCCAAGAACATTTTGAAAAAGAGAAGTATAAAGTTCCTTTGCAACACTGGTAATTAAATGGTATTATTGGTGCATGAACACATCAATATAAGAGAAAAGAAAAAAAAAACACAGAAGATTGGTCAGCATTTGATCAATAGGGTTTCAAATCAATGTGCAATGTGTTGATTTATTTAGTAAATGGTGTGGGGAAAAGTAGACATAATCTTATTATTGATAAAATTTATCACCCCTTTTTCTGTCTATAAACACTGTATGTTTTCTGAAGTCATATTGTTAGCGAGTATCTGCTGAACCAATTTTGAACCATGCATTTTGGAGGTGATTCCAGAAGCCAATGAATGGCTTATTAGAAGAGTACATTAATTCTATAACAAAAGTCTTGATATTCATATTTCTTCTTCAGTTCTGTCAGTTTTTGTTTTACATAACTTGAGACCATGTTTTGGGGTGCATATGTGTCTATGATAAATATATCTTCTTGCTATTTTGTCACTTTTCCCAGCTATATGACACCTTTTCTATTCCAATTAGTATTTTTAAAAGATGTTATTCATTATTTTTAGAGAGAGGGGAAGGGAGGGAGGAAGAAAGGGAGAGATACATGAATGTTTGGTTGCCTTTCACCTTCCTCCAGCTGGGGACCTGCCTGGAGACCTGGCCTGAAACCTGGGTATGTGCCCTGACTGGGAATCCAACCAGCGACACCTGAGTTCGCAGGCCCTCATTCGTTCCACTGAGCCATAAGAGCCAGGGCATCCAAATAATATATATATTTTTTTACTTTGAATTCTATTTTGATCATATATTATAAAGTTCCCTCAACTTATTTTTATTCATATATATCAGCTATACCTTTTACTACCCATTTATTCTAATCAATTCTGAATTTTGTTCTAAAATTTTCTCTTATAGGAAAAAATACTTTTGCTAGATCTTTTAAAAAATACAACCTCAGTCTTTTCATTACTGATTTTTACTAATTTACAATTATTTATTTACTTACTTTTTTATAAGAGAAAGTTTATTTAAAAAGTCACTAAGGTGGAAGAATTGAACGGTGGAAGAAACGGGCTCAAGAAACAAGTTACAGAGGCAAAAGAAGGGCCCTTGTAGCTTAGGAGAGACAAGGGTAAAGATGACACACCTGAGGTGGGGGTGGGGGTGGGGGTGGGGAAGGAAAGAGAGTGGGAGAGGAATAGCACCAACATGCTTCCAGGAGGGAGAGCACCTAATTTACAATTATTTTAAAGCTATGTAACTATCTATTACTGCCATCTTTCTCAAATTGTGCTTTCACTCATTAACTGTACATTTTGGAGGGTGTTTGTTATCCTATTTTCCATTGAATAGAATAGATTCTTGTTGGTATTTAAGATTTATGTATGACCGAATAATTTTATACATATGTATGTATCTCTAAGTTATGTACATAGAGTAATGTTACGTATGTTTTAGATTTAATACAAATGATATCATCTGGTATATATATGCTGTAACTTGCTTTATTTTACACTGAATATTATATGTGATACATATCCTATTCACCATTGTGTGATATATTGCACATATCCATTATAAAAATAAGGCAATTAATCTAAGGCATGTTATCTAGGTTCATCCGTGGGAAACTAAACTAAAATGAGCTGAACATTTTTAAAGATGATCTTAAAAAAGAAACAAAATGTAAATAAACTCATAAAAAGAAACGAGTAAATTTGATAAATTGGCCATTAGAAAAATTGATTTAGAAACCAAATCTCAGTGAGGAAAAAAAAACAAGCTGTGGTAGCAAAAATAATTCCATCAACTAATGCCCCTTCTATTAGTATGTTCTGGCAACCACAGCAGAATGGCTTAAACAACAGAAATTTATTTCCTCTCAGTTCTGGATGCTGGAAAATCAAAGTCCCATCAGTATTGGTATGTGGGAAGCTCTCTCTTCCTATCTCACAAATGGTCATCTGCTCACTGTGTTCTCACCTGGCCTCTTCTCTGTGCATGCACCCAGAGAGGGAGGGAGAGGGGGCGGGGAAGAGAGAGATAGACAGATCTCCATATCTATATCTCTTCCTCTTTTTATTAGGGTTTCAGTCCTATCAGATTAGAGCCTCTTCCTTTACAACCTCATTTAACCTTAATTACCCATCCTAAGAGTCCAAACATAATCAGATCAGGAGTTAGGGCTTCAATATATGAATCTTGGGAAGTCACATTCACTTTATAATTCCCAATTCATATGTACCACTTAGCTATTGCCACAATGCTACATAAAAACAACCTTTTCCCCAGCCAGGGCACATAACAAGGTTGCAAACCAGGTCTCCAGTCAGGTCTGTGGCCAGAGGCAGGTGAAAAGCAATGTATTGATGTCTCTCTCCCTCTCTGCCTCTCTCCCTTCCCCTCTTTCTGAAAATAATGGAAAAAAAAAAAAAAAAAAAAAAGCTTAAAAAACAACCTTACCTGGCTGGTGTGGCTCAGTAATTGAGTGACCCAAGGGTCTCCGGTTCCATTCCCAGTCAGGGCACATAACCAGGTTGCAGGCCAGGTCTCCAGCCAGATCCATACCTGGTGGCACATTGATGCTTCTCTCCCTTTTTTCCTCCCTCCCTTCCCCTCTCTCTAAAAATAATGAATAAAATCTAAAAAAAACAACAACAACAACTTCAAAATCTGAAGCACAAGTATTTATTTTAGTGTTGGCAGCATGTGTGTTCAGGTTACAGGTCAGGTTTAGATCCACAGCTCTCATTTTGGAGCCCAGGCTGACACACACACACACACACACACACACACACACACACACACACACACACATATACACATACAGATACTTAAGGCATGTTCTTTTCAGGGTGATGGCAGAATTACACGAGCACAAAACCCAAGCACCTAAGCATGTTTCAAGCCTTGGCTTGCATCTGTTTACCAATATCATAATGGCCAAAAGAAATCACTTGGCCATTCCTATAATCAAAGGGGCAGGGGTGTCTATTTCACCCACCATGCAGCTATGGTAAGTGTAAGCAAATGTAATATTACTGTGGCATAGTGAAGAATTGAACATAATAATTCCATGAGCCTCAGTGTATGTACTGGAGCTCTGAGTGTTTGACATGAGTCTTAATTGACATTAAAAGACATTCTTTTGCTGTGATGGCACATGTGGGTTGTGAGGAGGAATGAATGACATTGCAACCACACCAAAAGTATTTGTTTCTCCATATTGTGATTTGATTGACTTGTACACTCATCTCTACTCTCAGGATTCTGATTCAGTGCATGCTATGTAATGGTTTGAAAGTTTGAATTAGTTACTCTCAAAAAATAATAATAAATACAAAATAAATTAGTTACTCCTCTCAGCCTATGAATTTGAGAAATACCCTGAGTTCCGCTGGGAATTCAATAAGTATTAATTCAATTATTGGTGAATCTGCTTGGACCCCAAACTAAATTGGTCTTCCTGTTTTTTCCACTTCTGATCCGGACTTAACTACCTAGCTGTATCACTCCCAGAAAACACCCTACCAGTCTGCTGCACTTACTGCATGGAAAGAAGAAAAACTAATCATGTTGATCTAGGGGAGGAGAAACAAGTAGGCCGAGGAGAGAGGTCAAAGTGAAGAAGTAGTGCTTGTGGAGGCCTTGAAGCAGGAAACAGAGTCATTAATAACTGGCAGCCATGGATGAAGTTTTCAGGCATTTGAGGGATCACTATCCAGGTGACATAATTACTGAAGATGAAAGCTGAACAGTTTAACCTGAAGAAAATCAGACCAAGAGGGGACCTTAAAGTTGACCATCAACATAAAAGAGAAAAGGACTAAATTCCATTCATTCAATAAATATTTATTGAGTGCTACCTTGTGCCATGCAGACTGCTCTGTGTGCAGGGGATCCAGCAATTAATAAATGAGCCATATCCTTGTCTATGTGGAGCTTATATAGTTTATAGGATGGGATGCAAATGATAAACTAAATAATTAAAAATATGTCATATGATGGAAGATAATAAAGTGGCAAAGAAAAAACAATAAAGCAAAAAGAAGAAGATTAGAGTGTATTGGCAGGGCAGGGTAAAATTTCAGAGAAGAGGACCAGGGTGTGTGACATTTGAGTAAAGGTCTGGAGGAGACAGGGCCAAGGACAGGAGCATTCTGCCCAGGACACAGAACCAGCAAGTGCAGACACTAGAGGGGGTTGGTGCTGGGGGACAGCGGTGAGGAATAGTATGAAGGCCAGTGTGGTGGGGAGAAGTAAGAGGGGAGGCCAGGCAGGTGGCAAGAGGAGAAAAAGGGCAGATCAGCTTGGGCCTGTGAACCATTGCAGTGCTCCAGGTATTTACTTTGTGAGATGGGGAGTCAACTTTGTGTATAAGGGGTACATGGTCTGATCTATCTTTTAGGCAAAGGTTGGGCTACAGTGTGGACTACAGACAAAATGGGAGCAAGGGTCATAATTCTATGTGCTCTTAAGGGAATAATGAGAGTCAATGAATAGAAGGGGCTGGTTCCTCCAGCTAAATAATCCCAATTAATATACTATCCAAGCCCTGGCTGGTGGCTCAGTGGGTTGAGCACCAGCCTGCAAACCCAAGTGCCACTGGTTCAATTCCCAGCCAGGCCACATAACCAGGTTGCAAGCCAGGTCTTCAACCAGGTCTGTAGCTGGAGGCAGGTGAAAGGCAACCATACATTGATGTCTTCCTCTCTGCCTCCTTCCCTTCCCCTCTAAAAATAATAAATAAAATCTACTTAAAAATTAAAAATATATATACTGTCCACCAGTGAAACTGGCTGTCCAGTCATCCTGGGCATTATAGTCAGCAGCTTGTCACCAGCAGTCCCAGCTGATGCCAGGGATGATGACACTGGGAAATTGCTACCTTGGATAAGGCATTATACCCTATGACAACCCAGATTCCTTCCAATGAGGAGCATCTGCTTTCACAGCGAGCGTCCCTTGGGGCTCTCCCAGGTTAGAATGTAGCTCCGTGAATGTAAAGGTTTTGTCTCTTCTGTCCATTGCTCTATTCCTGGGGATTCTAATGGTGTCAAGAATATAGTGGGTACTGAATTAATATTTGTTAAATGTATGAATGTCTCAGTTAGACTTACCGCAGGGTCTTAAGCAGTATATTTCTCTGAATGTCAGAGAATTAAAAGTTGGGTTGGATGGCCTCTGGTGACTTTTCTAGGCCTGCCACTCTGTGATCCCATTTCAAAGTCCAAGCTGTTTTGCTACAAGGCTGTGCTGGTTGTGGGGTGTTTGTGGGTGCTCATGGAGAGGAAAAGCAAGGATGTAGTGAACAGATGTCCTTCAGATCTGGGGACCGGGATACTCTCTGAAAATAAGTGTGAACTGACTCTTTGAAATGCACCAGGTTCAAATTCCAACAAGGTATATTTTAATTTGTATTTATTTATTTTTATAGAGAGAAGGGAAGGGAGGGAGAAAGAATGGGAGAGAAACATGGATGTGAGAGAGAAACACCAAACAATTTCTTCTCCTATTGACCCCAACTGGGAACTAAACCCATAACCCCAGCATGTGCCCTGACCAGGAATAGAACCAGTGTGACCTGTCACTTTGCAGGATGATGCCCAACCAACTGAGGCACTCCAGTCAGGCCTACCCAGGGCTATTTTACTAAAAGCTGAGGGCGTAGGATATGAAGGCCCATCCCAAGCCTGTTGCCTTTGCCTGATTTGCGTCAGCTTGGTCAACAGAGTGTTCACAAGCCCCTGAGACTTTCTGGGGAAATAGCATAAACAGCAGTAGGCCCCTCCTCCTTTTAAGTATGTTTTATTGATTATGCTATTACATTAGTCCCAATTTTTTCCTCTTTGCTTCTCTCTGCCCGGTACCTCCCTTCCCTCCAGTAATCCACACCCCCCTACCCCCACCCTTAGTTCATGTCCATGAGTCATGCATATAAGTTCTTTGGCTTCTCCATTTCCTATACTATTCTTAACACCCCCCGCCCCTCCCCCTTTGTACCTACCAACTATACTTTTTAATCTCTGTGCCTTTTCCCCCATCCTCCCCTTTCCCCCCTCCCCACTGACAACCCTCCATATGGTCTCCATATCTATGGTTCTGTTAGGAGGGACTCTTTTTAAGATATCTTTAAAGGAAGAATTCTGTTGAGGCACAGAATTACTGTGTGTCCCCAGATACCCAGGAGGCAGCGATTTCATGTCCCCCAAGGGTTTGGCAGAATGGCCAACATCAATAAGTTGGCTGACTCGGCCCAGCCCTGATTTGCTACCAGGTAAGCCAATGAAATATGCTGTCATATTTATTGAATATAGAATAAAATAAAAAGACATACACCAGGTAATATGCAGTTAGATTTATTTTAAGTAAGACAGAGGGTTTTTAATGTCAAGTAGCATGCACGTGTGTTTCATGCATTCCTTGATTTTAAGTTAAATTTAAAGAAGTAGAGTTCAGCTTCATGGTGATCTAGGAGAAAAAAACAACAGTTAGAATTTAGTTATTTATTAATTATGAAGCTATTGACATCTCTTATCTTATTTTCTCTTTATAGCAACACTATCAGGTGGCTGCTATTGTTGCCCTCAATTTACAGATGGGAAAACTGGGCTCAGAGAGTCGGGCCCATGATCACATCATTAGTAGAGAGCAAACACAGTTCTTGACTCCAGGTGTATGCTCTGAATTCAGATGTATACAATATTGTGGTGTAGAGCCCAAAAGTACAGGGTCATTACTATTTAAACTTACATGCTAGTATAACCATCATTATAACTCCAGGGAACAGCATTTTAAATAAACAGAAGATATCTGTATCATCAGGAGACACTGAAAGGACAGAAATGAACCCCAAATCTAAGGGTTTCAGCTTGGGACTCTGTCCTTCTCCAGACACTGGAGTGAGCAGCTTTTCCAGGGGATTTTGTACCGACATGGGCCCAAGGGAGGGTTAGAGAGTGGACTGCACCCTGGTGACACCCAGTCATCCATCCTCCCATCCAAGAAAAGAAGGGCAGTCACCTTCTTCCTACTTATTCCTGAAGGTCCCTGCGGCGACGGCCAAAGGCTTTGGAGCCCACATAGGTTGGCACAAAGTTGCTCTTTATTATGCCCCCAGATCTGCTCAGTAAACCTGCCAGCTTATTGGTCACACAGGTGGCAGTGTTGCAGGCTCTCTTCTGGGTAGTGATACTGATTCATAGGATGGGAAAAAGAGAAGACTTGTTAGTGAGAGGTTGAGGGGATAAGGTGGGAGAGCCTACCTCATGGGACTATCATGGTAAAATAACTGCTCTGAGAAGTACCAATTAACCTTAGGTTTTTCACTTAAACAGTAGAAAAATTTACCCCATTATGGAAAATGCCACCATTGCTTCCCATTTACATTCCTGGTGTTGTCAGAAAATCTAACGTGTCTCTGGATGACTGGATTTGTAAACACTCCAGACCTACCTCAGATTCTGCTCTACCTGACCCCACCCTGTCCAACTGTGTTCTCTGCCACCTCTTGGGACATGCCTTCCTGGGCATGACTTGGGGGAGAGTACACCCTGTGTTGAGCTGGTACGTAACCTACGTGAAGTCCTCTGCATCCTGCTGCTCCTCATCATTGATTTTCTTCTGCATGTAGTCCTTCACCATCTCAGCCAGGATGAGGCACAGGTCATCCTCTTCCACTGCAGCAGGATCCATGCGGCTCTCCAAGTAGGACCTGGGTGGGGAGAAGCAAACCCAATACAGGCTCTGAGTGCCTGACTCCCCCATTCCCAGGTTAAGCACTCAGGATTCCTGGCCTCTGCTGCTGCTTTTCCTGAGGATGTGGTCGCCCCAAGAACCAGTGGATAGAACATGAGGCCAGTGTCTTTCTACCAAGGCTGCTTGGTCAGGAGTCAGGCTCTGGTGCAACTGAGAAATGGTGTGCTGGACCTGGATTATACAGACTTCTGAATGCTTATGGTTAAATTTTTAGGAATTTGATGAGCTTTGTGTTAAATACAGTCATTATTAAAAATTAAATGATCAAACTTTCAGTTAATTTGAATCAGAAAAAAATTTTTGTTTAATAAGTGTAATTTGCATGAGAGTGAGAAACTAGATTAATAGAGCACATGTTAAATTTAATAACAAAGTTATTGGCGAAGCAGTTAGCAAATTAAAATGCAATTTATTCCTCAAATTGTGGTTGAATTAAATAGGTTTCCTACAGATGCAAATATGTGGTGAAAAGCAATGAAAGCGTTCTGTGAGGCTAATAATAAAGAGCATTGTGTATCTTATTTTTATTTGTAAATTGTGCACAGCACCTCTTTATATCATAATTATCTTATATGCAGGTTTACACACATACCTTACCCACCCCGCCCCCAGAGCGGTTGTTAAACATGCAGCGCCCCCCAATTCAGGCCACACATCCGTCGGTCCGAGGGGCAGTGGGAGGGGAGTGGCTACTGGCAGGGCGTCTTACCTGAATGGTGCCGCCTGGAGGACTCCTGCCTGGTACAGGACCAAGATGGCAAGAGCCAGGTAGGGGGAGTACTTCCAGAAGCCCATGATGCTTCTCTGCAAGAAAAAAAGTGGTGTCACCCCTACAGCAGTAAGATACGCCAGGTCAAGGACAATCTTGTAGCACCACAAGAGCGTGTTCCTATAATGCAACTCAGATCTGTCACCCATTTGTGGGGCTTTTGCTCACACCTAGCGGTGCGAGTGGGGAAAGGTAGGTAGAAAGGGCGTATCTCCGTGGCTGGAATCTCGGAGAAACCAAAGAACCAAATTCAGCTCTGAATTCTAGCGAAGAGACCCCTGTGAGAACCAAGGTTAGCAGAATCTTTAATTGAGACCCAGGATTTAAACCAGGAAAAAGCACCCAGACTCACGACCGGGGCTTGCAGTTTAGGGCGGATACCCTAGGTCTTTGCTCCTGTTTGCTACCCACTTGCACTGTCCCAGGTTCTGAACTGGTTTTCTCGGTGGGAAACGTGATCCGTGAGCACAAAGTCTGCAGATGGCTACCCATGCGTCCTGTCCTGTGCTCCGTACCGGCTGTGCTCCAGCGGCAGAGATCGGCCCAAGCACGCTGCAGCTAAAGACAGCGAGCCTGGACCCTGGCTCTGCGCGGGAAGAGTGAAGCGGGCAGTCCCGGGACCGAGATGGTTCAGCGTAACCTGGGCAGGAGTCTGGGGTGAATCACGGACCAACAGAAATTGTGATGAAGAGACACAAACAGAAGTGGGTAGAGACTTTGGCACCGGCAGGGAGATTGACCAAAAGATAGAGTAATAAAGAGGGAAGGGAGGAGAAGGAAAGAGAAACAGAATCACACGGCTAAGCAGGAATCTCCGGGCTCACCTGGAAGCAGGTAGCGGCGGGATCGGTGGTGGCGTTCGTGTCAGGCGACGGCACCGTGGAAGTGGCAGTGACACTCCAAGTGGAAAGTCGCTCTGATGCCTCTCAGCGCCGGCGGCCCCTCTTATTCCCGCAGCTCTGGGTCTGGGGGGGTCCGGGAGCTGCGGGCAGCCAATGAGAAGGATCCTGTGCCTCAAACGGATTTGTGTCACCCACTTGCGTCTAAAACCTGTAGAATTCATCAGGATCATCCCACTTGTATTTGCATTGAGGTCATTGATGGAAATGAGGCGGGGGGCGGGGGGAATGGTGGGGGTCCAAGAAAAACACCCATGAAGTGAGCAGGATATTGAAGACACTTTGACGTCATTGTAAATTTCACCTGTTCAGTTTCATCAGGTTTTGAGTGTGTGTCCCACTCCATCCCCAGCTGTGTGGTCTTGTAGGCAGGGTCCTGGACCGTGGGGACTCGTAGCTCCCCCAAATCTGACCTGGGCAAGTGAGGTTTGGAAGTGAGGGTTGATGTGGACCAGCGTTAATTCTGGGCCCAAGTAGGGTGCCTGCTTCAGGCAGCTGGAATCATCCCCAGAGTTTCCAGCTCGTTATGCGGGAGCGAGAGGTGGAAGTGGGGAGAGGGGTAAGAACAATGTCAGACTAAACTGCATTTCAGCTGTACCAATTCCAGGAGATAGGATTACGGTCAAGTAACTTCTCAGGGCCTCAACGTAAAGTTGACCTTTAATAAGGGTTTGAACAGGGCAGGTTCAATTATAGTTAGTTTTTTTTTTTTCAATTGATTCTGCGAAGTTCAGTTGACCTGTGCCTTAAAATAGATCGTGGTTCATTTGACCCTCGCAGTTCTTAGAGCTGCCGCGTTAAAACCCATGTTGATCAAGGGTCAACCCCGCAGTTGGAAGTTCGAGCATGAGGAAGGCCGACCGCAGTATACTCGGATTATTTATTTATTTACGATGCCAGAGGTGGGCATCTCTAACTGTTGCACTGTTCAATGGTCAACTGTCCTCATCTCTGAAACGGGAGTCATAGTCCCCTCTTGAAAGAATGTCTTTAGTAGCCATGTGCTTTTCCCTTAGCTAGGTAGGGGCGTAGAAAAGCGTCCTTAATCCACATGGGGGATTCCTTAAGATAGGAGTTGATACTAAAAGATTCCTTTCCTTGGACCCTGGCCCGAGTTGGGTGGTCCATCACGTGGGTGGAAAGGACCAATGATCCGCCGGCCGACCCCGGGAACGGGCTAGGAGTAGATGTCTCCTCAGCCTTCTAGCAGCCCTAGTCGTCTCCCTTTCTACCCCTCCTCTATCTGCTATCACTCATCTGCCTGCTGAAGCAGTATGTCCAGCTGTCCTTGTTACCAACAGCTCTTTTCCGGGAGGTCCGGGCGGCGCGGGATTCCGGACCTGCACTTGCGTCTCCGGCACTGCGGTTCTCCACTAGAGAGCAGGGCAGGCTTGACGGAGAGGCGAAGTCCCTACCGAAACAGTTGCGCGCAGTCACTCCTAGTCATGCTCTTCCACACGTGCAAATTCACTTCTGTTCCAAACACAAGCCCGCTCCCCAAAGCACTGGTATTCGCAAAAAGCAATACTTCCGCGTAAGGATATCCGCCCGGGTTCGCGCAGAATCACGTGCCGAACCTACTTCGGAAGTTGCTCTCATGGTCGTACCTACTCCACACCCGCATGATGGTGATCTGTTCGCTTCAAGAATAAGCGTGCTCGGTAACACGCAATTACACGGCACCGCGACCCTCTCACAACCTGCACAACCGGTTTCGGGACCCTTCCCCTGAGCTTTCTGCTCCAAGGTGGTCTGAAAGGCCCCAGGTCTTGCGGGTTTTTATTTGTTGCCGTTCTGTTTTTTTTTTTTTTTTTTTTAACCGCAGAGGGTAAAATACGGAGAAAAGGGTTCTCATTGTCTCTAGGATTTAGGCGTCTGAGCTCGTAGCAAACACTCCCCAGCAGCCTGTACAGTCTTTCAGTGCAGCCAACACAGCAAATATAGGTGCGGACCATAGGGGGCATGCAAGGACCCCCTGCTAGGTGGTTCCCAGGCAGAGAGAAGTTAGCCCTGCGTGCTCCATTTATTCCCTGATCCGTAGTTCTACACCCCAGTCCTCAGTCTCCAGAATCCTTAGCATTTCCTAAGACCCTGTTCCCCGCCCCCCCGCCCCTTGCACCATATTCTTCTCCTTCAGGTTGGTGACCTCCTTACTTGGGAACGCCTAACTTTGAAGATCTCTTACTCAACTTCTCTTCTTCTTAATTCTTGGGGCACCACTGCCATGAGGAAGTAAAAGCTCCTTGCTAGGGGACTGGGGTGGGGGTGAAACCGGTTCTCTGCAGGGCAAACTAGCCTGGGAACCAGAAATGGAAGAATTTCTTGGTAGGACGCAGGTGTGCGTAAGAGAAAAAGCAGGAAAAGGCGGTGAAACAAGGGACAAGGTTCAGAATGTCGGATCCTGGGCTCACTTGTCCTGGAGGTAGAAGCTAATAGCTGGTGCTGAGATCTAGTCCTGGGCTTTGGGGCTCAGGAGATTTTGTCCCGAGCTCTAACCTAGGGTTTCCATGGCGAGCTTCACGGCCACTTGGGCAATGGCAGCATAGTGGACCCCATTTTTGCTAGAGATTGGGCTCTGCCACTTCAGCCTGTTGTAGGTGTCTTTGGTCACCTTTACTTTGGGGGAGGTTTCTAATATATGACCCTTCTGAAATCATTTGTAAGGATGTGCGTTTGTAAACTGCGTTCTGCTGTAGAACCTCAGCTTTCACCAGTGCAATAATGATAGCAAATGGTTTTAAAAAAATGGTTACCTTAGAAGCCAATGTTATGACCATGTCCCTCTGAGGGCTCAGAACTCAACCCCTGACAGACTTGAGTCTTCTAAGCCAACATTTATCCCCCACCCCCACCCCCACCCCCAATCTTTGGTGGTTACAAAGCAGGCGCTAGTGGTATGGGGTAGGAATCAAGGCCTGCATCCAGAAGGTGGCAGGGTAGCTTTCAGCAATTTCAAGCATTACTTTATAGGGTAGTCTCTCCAGATAGGGAGAAATTGACATAAAACTCAATCCGCAAGCACTCTGAATTTGTGAGAACTGCCTCATGGTGGTGGGGTGGAGGTTGGAGGTGGGGTATTAGAAAATGTCCTTGTCTATGGCTGTTGACACAATATGTAGCTAACTAGGAAGCACCCAGGCAACAGTTTGTTGAATGAATGGAAATGAATTCATTAAGGCACATTCACCAGCCCGCCTCACAGCTATTACAAGGGTCCAATCCCAGCATGAAGAGAATCTGAACCTAGTTAGGTAGAGCAGTATTCTGCTTGAGTTATGAAATTGTGAACACAAACATTTCAGCCGGATTCCTCCTATTTTTGTTAGCACCTCAAGGTTGGTTTCCTGATAGAAGTGTCCAGTAGTGAGACAAGGAAATAGGGTTACCTTGAGAGTTAGTTCTTTCTAAAGACAAGAGTCTCCTGGTGTAAAATATGGCATACAACCATTTTCTCTGATCCCATCCCTCATTTACTGAGTGAACTTTGCATGTGCTGATTGCTTAGATTGCTTTCAGCTATCCCTAAAATTTCTCTAAATGTCAGTACTAAACAGAGCACGATTTAGCGAAAGTCTCCAAAGAAAATACTGATTTAAAACAGTCACTTGATTTTACAACTTGGCCCTTGATTTTATAATCTGATTTCGTAACTTTTAAACCTGGAAATCAGGGTCAGTTGTTAACAATCTAATTTGAAAAAAAAATTCAACATTTTGATAAACTCTCACTGTAATATTTGTTTCCATTATAAGTTAGATTCCTTTATTTTTTTTTATTAAAAAATTTAAAATGATGATTTATCTGAGTGTGCCAGAGTCCTATATCTGATTGAAAATTCTTATGTGAATTGCTATGCAATTAAAAATGTTACACCTTAAGGCTCACTCCTTAATTCTGTATAATTTATTTGTGACATAGACTCAACACAACCACAATGTTAACAACTGCAGCACCAGTAACAACAACAACACCAATTCATTTTCTTCAGCCTGCAGCAAATTTTGAACTGTCAAATTAACTGGAGAATTTCAACAGAAAATCGATTGTGCTGGGTTTCACATGTAAGGAGTTTAGAAATTCTAATAACAAGTAAAAACTAAATGGAATTAAAAAAAATCAACAACTCTTCTAGGATTCCCAATATTGGAAAGACAGGTGGATACAGAAAAAATGGTTTACCAAAGAAGATATTCACAAGGACCAATTTTACCTGGAACCAGTGCCAAAGTAGGAAAACCTGAACTCTAACTGAACTCAGTCCTGAGACTTACTGTGGATGAGCGAGAAAGTTAAAAACTCCCAGGGCGCCTAGTTAAGGTGGGGGTGGTAGGGGTGATTATGTGAGTTTTACCTCCAGGAGCTCTTCTAGGTTCTCCTAGTAAATACGAGGTGGAGGGGGGTCCCCGGCCCTTCCAGCAGGGTGAGGAGAAAAGGAACCATTTTGAAATATACCAGAGCATTCTGTTTTTCTTAATGAGATCAGCCTTTAGGAGAAAATGGTTAATTAGAGCCTAAATCGTCAGGGCATTATGAGAACCTGACCAGGAGGAAGAAAAATTCCCAACTCCATTCAGTTCTAGCCATCCAAGTAGGAGAAAGGAAATTTCCAATTCTATCATACTCTAGCCACCTCTTCCACCTAAGGTGGAGGTAAAAAAAAAAAAATACTGAGAAACACTTGTGAAGTTTATAGTCTAGAGGCATAGACTCACTGAAAGGTTGAGACCTAATTAGAAGGCTATTAAATGTGTCCCTCCTTACCACCACCCTACCACCCCGTTACTAAAGGCTTATTTGCAGAAGTTCTTTTTACCCAGTTCATCATGTCCCGCTGCCAAGAAAAAATTACAAGGTATACTAAAAGGCAAAAACACAATAGGAATAGATAAAGCAAGCATCTGAACCAGACATAGAGGGATGTTGGAGTTGTCAGACTAGGAATTTAAATCAACTGTGATTAATGTACTAAAGGCTCCAATGGGTAAAGTAGACAGCATGCAAGAACAGATGGACAATGTAAGCAAAGAGATAGAAATCTTAAGAAAGAACCAAAAAGGAAATGATATAGATCAAGAACACTGTAACAGGACTGAAGAATGCCTTTGATGGGCTTGTAAGTAAACTGGACACAATCCACAGTCTGAGCTTGAGGATTTTTTAACAGAATCCTCCAAAACTGAAAGGCAAAGAGAACAAAGACTGAAAACACAAACAAACAAACAACCACAGACAACTAGAACAGAATATCCAAAGACTGGGATAAGAAAATGTACACCATGTGCATAATGGGAATACCAGGAGAAGAGAGAAAGGAACAGAGGAACTATTTGACACAGTAAAGACAGAATTTCTCCAAATTCATGTCAGACACCAAACTACGGACCCAGGAATCTCAGAGAACCCCAATCAAGATTAATGCCAAGACAATGGAAACCTAGGCATATCATTATTAAAAGATAGAAAATTAAAGATAAAGAAATATTCTGAAAGAAACTAGAAAAAAAGCCACCTATAGAGAAACAAAGATAAGGATTACATCCAACTTCTCTTCAGAAATTGTACAAGCAAGAAAAGAGTAGGATAAAATAAAGTATTGAGAGAGAAAAAAACACCACTAATCTAGAATTCTGTACACTGTGAAATTATTCTTTAAACATAAAGGAAAAATAAAGACTCTCTTAGACTAATAAATATTGAAGGAATTAGCTGCCAGTAGGTCTGCCTTGCCAGATACGTTTTTAAAAATTCTTCAGAGAGATGAAAAATAATATATGTCAGCAACTTGGATCTATATGAAGCAAAGAAAAGCTCCAAAGAAGGATTAAATGAAGAGAAAATATAAGCTTACTTTTTATTCTTAATTGATCAACAGATAATAATTTGTTTAAAATAATAGTACTAACATGTCAAAAATGTGTACTCATATAATAAATCAAATAACACTTAGGTATGATACATCTAAGTAAAATGATGACAGCAATGATGTATGAGACAGGAGGGACATAGTTAATTATTTTGTTCTTATAAAGCATTCCTATTACCCCTAAAGCAGGATAGTGTTATTTGAAACTGGACTTGGATTAGCTGTAAATGCATACTGCAATCTCTATGGCAACCACTAAAAAAAAAAAAAAAAAGGTTTGAAAGGAGTATAACTAATATGCTAAAAGGAGAGAAAATGGAAAGAAAATGGAATCATATAAAATGTTCAATTAAAACTACAAAGGGCAGGCCCTGGCTGGTGGCACAGTGGATAAGGCACTGACCTGGGAACCCAAAGGTCTCTGGTTTGATGCCTAACCAGGGCACATAACCAGGTTGCAAGCCAGGTCCCAGCCAGGTGTGTATCTGGAGGCAGGTGAAAGGCAACCATACATTAATGTCTGTCTCCCTCTCTGCCTTTCTCCCATTCCCTCTCTTTAAAAGTAATAAATAACATTTATTAAAAAAATAAATAAAAATTAAACTACAGAAGGCAGAAAAGGAGTAGATAAAAATTGGAACCAAAATAAATGCAAGAATCAGTGCATCTTTTAGAAACAGTTGCAAATATAATGATATTAATCCAACTTATTCAACAATCATTTTGAATGTCAATGGTTTAAATGTACCAATTAGAAAACAGAAATTCTTAGAGTGGATGAAAATCAATACCAAACTACATATTATTTGCAAGAAACGCTTTTGAAATATAAAGACACGTATAGATTAGAAGTAAATGGAAGGAAAAATATATCATACTAATGCTAATCAAAAGAAAGTAAGAATACTTATGTATTTTTAATTTTATTTTTATTAACTTATTATTGTTCTATTATAGTTGTCCCATTTTCTCCCATTGCTCTCCCCTGTCCCGAGGAGTAGCTATGAATCAGACAGGGCAGACTTCAAAGCAAGGAAAGTTAGCAGGGATAAAGAAGGACATTAGATAATAATAAAGGTGTCACTTGTTAAGAAGACATGATATTCCTTAATGTGTATTTACCTAACAAAAAGTGTCAAAATATATGAGGCAAAAATGGACAGAATTGAAAAAAAAATCCACTATTATAATAGGAGAGTTCAACACCCTTCTATTAGACTTGGATAGATCTAGCAGACAGAAAATCAGTTAGTAAGTAGTTGAACTTAACAATAGCATCAGTCAACTGAATGTAATTGACATCTATAGGATACTTCATCCAACAATAGCAGAATATACACATTCTTCTCCAGCTCACTTAGACCATTCACCAAGGTAGATCACATTCTGGGCCATAAAATACACCTTCACAAATTTTAAAGAATAGAAATCATGTAATGTCCGCTATCAGACCACATTGGAATTAAACTACAAATCAGTAAGTAATAGGAAGATACTGGAAAATTCCAAATTATTTGGAGATTAACCAACGCACTTTTATATAACACATGGGCCAATGAAAAAATTGCAAGAGAAATTTAAAAATATTTTGAACTGATTGAAGTGGAAACATACTTATCAAAACACAGCTATGTGACATTCTAGAAAAGACTAAACCATGAAGAAAATAAAATCCAATCCAATCCAGGGGTTGGGGATGAGAGGTAGAGAAAAGGGGATTTTTTAAGGCAGGAAAAATACTGTCTATGATACTTAAGTGATGAATATATGTCATACATTTATCTAAACCCATAGCATATACAGTAGCAAGAGTGAACCCTAAGGGAAACTGTGGACTTGGAGTGATTATGATGTCAATGTAGGTTTGTGGGGAAATGTTGATTGGGGTGGGGGCTATGTAGGTGTGGGTGCAGGGACAACATGGCAAAGCTCTGTACCTTCCTCTGTGCCTGCTGGGACCTGAAAATTTCTTTTACAAAAAGAACAAAGTCTTTAAGAAATATTGATTGAAGGGCAGGAACCAAAAATTTCCATCAGTGATTTTACTGATGAACGTGGGAAGAGATGCAAAGCTTCTGAATCATTTCCCTAAAACATGTTTAGAGTTTAATAAAAGCCCCTACGGAGGAGGGAGGACAGACGTGGCTGCCAAAGAGAGGCAGCAAGTGAACCCTGCTGGTGATTTTGCTGAAACCTTTAAACAGGTGGATGGATCTTTTCAAACATTGGAGGAAGGTGATATTAATGCTTTATGAATAACCCAGATATGTATAAAATATCTGAATGATGTTGCATGTGCAGCTGGTATGTTAAGTTATGCATAAAACAAAGAATATATACATATTGTAACTCCCATTGAGTTTCAGCTCTGTGCCAGGCACTGTGTATGCACTATATCTCACAGTCTCACCCATTTAATGAAGTGGGTATTACCTTTGCTTTATTAGACAAGGAAATATTAACTGGATTTTGCTTGACTTAATTCGGTTTTCCAGGTGCCTTAGAGGCTCCAAGATACCTGAATCTGGTTTATCTCTCTGGCCATATCTGGTAAGAGACCTGGCCCCCTGGGACTGACTCGGAGGAGGTAAAGCCATGTCTATCTGCTTCAGGGCTAATATGATTTGTAGTGAGAGGCTTGGTGGCCAGGCATAAGTCATTTACACTTTCCTGGCCCAACAGTTGGAAGACTTGACCATTTCACAGCAAGAAGATAAATATTGGTGCTGCTGGTTAAGATAGGTAAATCGCTAACACCAAAATCTAGTCCTCACAACATTCATAAAATAAAAATTTGAACTATTTCAATGTGTAAACACAAAGCCAAATGACTAAACTTCTCTTGTTTCGCATTATTTGTGTTTTAACCTTGTCTGGAATGGTGGCTGATTTTGTAGAGTGATTCGCTTTGCCAGTGAATGTAGTGTGTTTGTGTGTGTGGTGTATGTGTTTGTGTGTGTGTGTGGGGGGGGTGTTAGTGGAAAGAGTGCTGAAGTCAAGGCATAGGGTTCTAATTCCTATCCCTGACACAGAGGGTGTGACTTTGAGAAAATCATTTAAGCTTCTGTTCTCACATTGTCAAACACATTGACTGGTTGGAGAGATTCTGAAGTTCCTTTCTAATTCTGCTATTCTACAAATGTGCTTTAAATCTCTCTACCTCCAGGGCCTCCATTTAATCACATCTCCAGAGTCCCTTTTGCTATGTAAAGTAACATGTCCATGGTTTCTAAGGATTAGGATGAGGACATCTGTGGGGACAGGGGTGGTGGTAACTCATCTGCCTGCCACAGTAATAATAGGTGCTGGGCGGAGTGGCAAGGGCAGTAAGTGCTGGACCTGGGTGAAGAGGCTGCTGTGGGTGGCAGCACAGAGGCAGCTTCCTGGGGAAGAAAGTGGCTACACGGGGGGTATTACAGAGCCCCTGATAGGGAGTGCGTCTCAGGGCGTGTGGGGGCAGAGGGTAAGGAGCCTAGGTAACTCCTCTTGGTGTCAGGTGCCACCCTCTGCACCTTTGGTATTGGGGAGGGAGCCCCCCTGAAAGTGGCCCACGTGGCCATGTGCATTCACTCCTCAGGCAGGTTGTGTCTAGAAATCATGAAATGTCAAGTGTAAGATGTTCCTCTTTCAAAATGCTGATTTGTTTTGTGTCCTTTGATATTCCCATTCGGATATGCTACAGAGAAAGGGAGCCGCCCCTGGTGTCCCGTTGGATGAAGCTCCAGCAGGGGTGGGGAAAGGGATGCTTTGCTACCACCTAACTCTGGGCCTTGACAGGCTATTGTGATGCTATGAGCCCTAAAGTTGGAGCTTGTGTGTGAGCCAGGCATTGAGTGCCTCTGCTCGACTCCTATGGTGCTAACCAAACAGCAAGGTTTTGGATTCGGTGGGCGCTGGGAGGAAACCCACCTAAAACAAACCACTTCATGTTTTAACCTGCACCATCCAGGCATCAGAGGCCTCATGAGGTTGAGCAGGCAGTAGGGAACTGTTCCAACGTGGGAGTGCCCTTGAGCTCTGCAACCTCCCACCACTTGAACTTGGGGAAACTTTCTAATGTGCTTCTGCTCCCAAGGGAATGTGGTGCTATTCACACTCAGGCCACAGGGCTGTGGAGCTCTGGTGTGTGATTACCTTTCCCCCTCAGTGAGATATCACAACTGCCGCTGGAGTCTGGAATCAAGGACTGAGCACCAGTGGGTTTTAGGCGAGACAAGGAATGGGAAAGGCTGTATTTATGGCAGAAGGAAGGAATGGGATTCCATGCCTGTGGGTTTTCCTGGCCTCTCCTTCTTGGAAAAATGAGGAGCCCTGGCTGACCTCCCTGTAGAGAGCAGGTGACTGGCCCTGAAGCCTGCCCTCCCCACCCACAGGCACCTTCTCTGCTGTAGGCACCAGGACAGGGTCCTTCCAAGGTCCAGAGGCTCATTTTAGGGTGCCTCCAGCTGCCAGGGAACAAAGTGAGTGTGGTGGGGAGGCCTGGTCACTCTGAGAAGTGGATGCACTCAGCTGGTGGTGGCAAGGAATTACCCTGGGTGGGCTTCTGTTTCTTTTTTTGGTGTGTGTGTGGGTTCCTCTTGATGACTGAAATTCTCCATTGGCTCAGAGCCACAGGATCCAGGTGCTTCTCTTTCCCTGGCTGAGAACAGTGTTCCATGGAGAAGAGGCAAAATAATAGGAACCTACCCAGGTTACCAGAAAGCTCCTTACAGAGATGACTCCCTTAGGGCACTGTCGGGAATCACAGGGGCTTGTAAGGGGGATTCTCCCATAACTTGGATTGGGAAGAGTGTGGGATTGGGGTCTTATGCAAGTGGATTTGAGTCTTGCCTCTGTCATTCACCTGTTGTCCTTGAACAGAAAATAACTTCCTTGAACCAGAGTTGTCAAATGTAAAATGGGGGTAATACTGAGTACCTGGCAGGATTGAAGATATTTCATGTTAAAGACCAGACACATGGCTTGGCACAGAGTAGCTACTTAAGAGCAGCTGTTGTAACAACAAAAGCTTATCCTTTTAAGATCCAAATTACATCAGCTAAGCATGGTAAATTAAATAAAATCATTACACTTTCCTCTGTTTTCTTAGAAGAAGGCAATTTATGTTTTTAATTCTCAAAATAAAATCAGTCGTCAAGGCTATGACAGAATGAATCTACCTCCTCCAAGCCTCTGAGATTCATGCCTGGCCGCACTGCAGCGTCATTGCCCAGCAGGATTAATGATAATTTATATTAAACTCCTACATATTCCCTGGCATGGAACAGGCAGTCAAGAGTGGTGGCTATTATTATCATTATAACAAATGCTTACTTACCCCTTCAAGTGCCAAATTACATCAACTTATAAGGAAACCAGATAAAATGCCTTGCCCACTCCTGTACCTCCTTGAAAAGAATAGACTGAATATAATTTCAACCCTTTCTTGAGGATTCATTGACACTATCGTAAAAATATCACTTAATGTGCTGGCATGAATAGAGCATTGCTCTCAGGGGCTCATAACCCCAGACTAGAAAATACCGCACTTCCTTTTAGAAGTCTAGTTTTAAATAATTTTATGGCTGTTCCGTTTCATTTCTTCACATCAAGTTGTCAGCTATTACTTCTTGCTGCTGTCTTTGTAATGTCTTTTGCACTCCACCCACTCCTAGGCCAAGTGTCATGAGAACAACAAGCCTGTCGACAGACATTAATGCAAACTTGTACAAACTGGCCAAGAACTCAAAAAAGGATCTTTTTGAGTATCTACTAAACTAACCTGTAATTAAGAGAACAGAAACAAAAACTTGTCAGAGTTATGGAAAAACACAGAACAAATAGACAAGAGGGAGTGAGCATGTGTGAGTCATGGTCAGGAACTTTGAGGTCTTTTATAACAACAGCTTCAACTGATTTGTGCTCAGAGAAACACAAAAATAGTCACCCAAGTTAAAGCTAAGTGTGAATGAAGTGCCACAGGCCTGGAGAGAACTTAACAATGGTCTCGATGACTGTAATGAATTGTTGTGACAACTGTTTCAGTTATCCAAAGGCTATTTTCCCTGTGACTTCCTCTCAGCCTTGTCTGGTTATAAGGAAGGGCTGCAGGCAAGGACACCTGAGTGGGTGTTTTTGTATCTGCTTTTAGGAGGCATAGTCATTGTGAAGACAAAGTTCATGCTGTGGGAGGGATTTGGCTAGCAAGGCTGCAATCTTCTGAGGATTGTTTCCCTGGATAATAGGGCTCTGAGGACACAAGTATATTTCCAGACAAATATGTAGTTGGTCCTTGAAGCTTCGGATCAAAAAACTGGCAGGGAGTCCATGAGACGCTTTTCACCTGATGCTGCCCCTGAGCATGAGTCCTGGGGGGACAGTTCCCAGAGGGTAAGAAATGGGCTCTCACCTGCTTACCACAGCACTGCTCTCCATTGAGGAAATTGCTACCATTCTGCACAGAGACTTGTTGGAGCCCTGAACAGGGTATTCACATTTCTCTAGGCACCCATTTCAACCTGCCCAATGAAGGTGAAATCACTGTTCATTTCCTCTTCCACTGTGCATCCCTGTTGTGATCAAACCCATACGCAAACATTATTGATTGTTTTCTGTCACTCTAAAAGCAAGTGCAGTGAGCTATTTCTCTTTGCTGAGCACTGAGAGGCTATGATTAAATGGTAACAGGGTGGGGGTGGGGCACACTCTGTGTTCTGAGAAACTTTTAGTGATTCCTGAGGACCCCCACTTACTATCCTCAAAGGGTTGTGCGGTGGGGGAGGAGGCATCTCATCCGTGCTCTTAGTCAGACTGATTGAGTCATAGAGCCAGCTCTCCTTTGCCAATGTAGCCACGAAAAGAATGCCAAAGAAGCAATGCTCTTTAATTTAAATAAACTGGAGATTATTTACAGGGTGGAGTAAGTCTTTTTGAAATTAAAAAGCAATCTGACGGAAGGTCCTTTCCTGATGGATGACTGTGGCTGGACTGGAGTTTACTGACATGGATTTCAGACAAGGCAGACCTCAGGGTTATCTGCTTTGGGCCATCTTCCTCCTCCTGCTGTCTCCTTTGCCTCAGGTCCAATCTGAGTTAGGTTTTCATGGAAACTTTCTAATAACCTTAACCTATGCTGTTCCTTGCCATTTAACAACGTCCTGAAATAGGCCTATCTTGGAATATCAGGCACCTTGACAGGAAATGGAGAAATCCTTATTTGGCCGTGTTGTATGGGCCTCTATTATATAATCCTTTATAATTAATTTTTGTCATAAACAGTTGTAAAACATTGACTATATAGGCCAAGAACCTCAATGATATGAGCTCAATGAGCCTGAGGAATGTTTACAAATCTAGCTACATTTGTCAGAATGTGGTGCTGAGGATACCTGAATCTCACTGAAGCCCCAGTCTAAAAACCCAGGAGAAGTCCTATCTTCTAGTTAACAAAATATTCAAGACAAGGGTACGTATGTATCTGAATATGTTCAGGCTGCTATAACAGAACACCACAGTACCATAGACTGAATGACTCACAAACAAGAGAAATTATGGGGGCTGGGAAATCCAATATTAATGCATTGGCAGATTTGGTATCTGCTGAGAGTCTACTTGCTGGTTCATAGATTGCTGTCTTCTCACATGGCAGCGGGGGTGAAAGAGCTTTCTGGGGTCTCTTTTGTAAAGCACTAATATCTTTCATGAGAGCTCTACCCTCGTGTCCTAATCACCTCCTAAAGGCTCTGTCTCTAAATCTTCACACATTGGGGATTAGGTTTAAACATAGGAATCTGGAGGGGGGCGGGGGAGCAGACACAAACATTCAATTTACAACATCATAGACCTACCAGAAGGTAAGAACAAAACCAGTTGGATGATTTTGGGTTATGCCTAGTGTCCCAGGGGAACTATTAATGAGCAGATGGATGTAGTTTGCTGCATGAGTTAACTCGTATTTGCACTTGCATTAGCTTTTGTATAAAATTGCCAGTCAACAATGTGTTAATACCCCACCTCTTACTCTTAGAATACCAGTATGGACAATGTCTTAGTCTGTTTGAGCTGCTATAACAAAACACCATAAACTGGGTAGCTCATAATCAACCCAGGAGAGCTGGATTTTATTTCTCATGGTTCTGGAGTCTGGAGGCCATGCTTAAGCCACAGCTCCTCTCCTGGTTAATAGATGACTTATTTCTCTCTGTGTCTTTACATGGGGGAAGGGGCTAGGGATCCCTTTGGATCCTCTTTTATAAGGCAATAATTCCATCCATGAGGGCTCCATCCTCATGATTTAAGTATATTCCAAAATCCCCATTTAGTAATATCATTACATTGGACATTAGGATTTTAACATATGAAATGGCGGATGCATCTTAGATCATAGCCAACAATAAATTCTGTTGTTGCCTAATATGTAAGTAACATCATCAGTCTAGGACTTAGGGTCAATCAGACGAGACTATAGAAGACAGGAAAAACAGACTGCACTGGAGGTGAAAGGTTAAAAGAAAGACAAACTCAGAAGAAGATGAAGCTGCTGAAAGGCAGGCCCTGTTCCAGCCCCTTATCACACGTTTGGCGTCTGAAATGAGTGCTGTACATGAGAGCAGCGAGAAATGTTTGAATGAGAGTGTGTAATTTATCAGTGTATACATTTTTCACATTATGCAGGCTTTATTAAGTGCAATTTCTTAGCTGTAGGGAATAGCAAAATGAACAAGAAAAGGAGTTTGCCCTCTGGGGATACTAGATCTACTTTGATTTACGGCGATTTACGAGATTTACGATTTACGATTTAGGTAGACCAGCCCCGCTTCATCTCAGAGTTCTTTTCACGAGCCCAAATTACAAGAAACCTGACTCCCCAGATTGTTTCCCTTAAGGGGCTCTCCCATTTGTTTAGAACAGAGTTTGAACCCCTGGCATACTTCTAAAAGCAAAAGCGCATCAAGAAGAACCGAAGTTTCAGCCAGCCGTCTAGAACTTTCCATCCAATGAACTTAGAATTTTCTGTGTGATGTAAATGTTCTGTACTGGGGCTGTCAGATTCCACAGCCACTGGCCACAGGTAGTTTTTGAACACTTGTCATTGGGTAGGGTAACTGGGCAATTGATTTTTAAATGCTATTAAATTTACAAATAAATTGTTACATGGCAAGCGGGAATCGTTTTGGACAGTACAGATTCTAGATCTTTTCTTTGCTGCTTGACTAAAACAGTTAAGGTTTTCGGTTGATTTTTTATTCTTTTCACTTGGATGTTTTGGCACCATATGGCCTTAATAAAAGTGGGTAACTCACCAACCTCCATGTTCAATGGGAAAAATATATTTATTCACGTAATAAGGAGATTTGTTGAACATGACTGTGTGCTGGGCATGGTGATGAGGTATGATGTATGTTGACTTGTCCCCAAGGAATCATAGGACCTTAGAATAAATCATTAGTCTTGATAATGGCATCAGCTGGTCTCTTTTGGTATAATTTTTTCCTATTCGCTTTTCTTTTCATAAACACCGAATATGATGTGTCAGAAGCTTCTGGCCGCTTAAGACTTAAAGTAAACACAGTTCAGGCACTGTCTCTGTATTGTTAAAAAGAGAACTTCCATGTCCTAAAGTGACTGAGAATACAGAGTATTTAATTTCCTGTCCAGTAATGAAAAATATTGAGAAGCCCACGCAGGAGAGATTAAGAGACATTACTTGTGCAGATTAAATTTACTGGTGACGTATTACTTATAAAAATTAAAAAAAAATTCAAGAACATGACAGGGATTTTATCTATTTTCTCTTCCAATATCTGTACTTTGGAAGAAGGTGTGACAATATTCCTTACACAGCAATTTGCCCTCTGGAGCCATCAAACAATGTAAATATCATTCTGTAGGATTATTTAACTCTGACTATGTATCTGTATCTTTCTGGTCAATCACAATTTCTGGTTATTCTTTTTAAGAAAGGTTAAAAAAATTTTTTTTGGTTGTTCATATATATTTGTGAAAATGTAACCCATGTATCCAAAAGTTCCCTAGCCTCTTTGGGTCATTCTTTCATTTTAATTTTCAAATAAAAACAATTTAGCACCTAATCTACATAGTGGTAAGTATATTATAGTTTTAACACACTTTTTCTGTTTAGTTTAACTTTATTAATTTCATTGTTTTAAATTAATTTAATTTATTTTAATTTTTTTGGGGTGTTCCATGCTCATGATCCTTAAAAGTATTAGAAAAAGGGGAAGAGGCAACTATAAATCCACTCAGAATAGGAGGATTTTGTTAAACTTTTTAAAAATGGGTTAATTTGATAAATACTTCTTTGATTTTGCTTTTCTCACTTAACAATAGAAATTCTTCCAAGTCATCTGGAAAACCATCTAATTCATTAGTTTTAATGGCTGGATAATATTCTTTGGCAGAAGTTCTCAAAGTTGCTCTGTTAATGATACCCTTACCAGCTCGGTAATTCTTCCTCACCATGACATCCAAAAGAAATGCTTAATACTTTTATTTATCAAAGAGTTCTCCGCAACTTAAAGTATTTATGTCCTAGCAACTTAGCAAACATTTACAATAACAATACATGCGAAAGGAAAAAAATGTAACATTTAAACTTAATTCTAAAACAATCACAATTACTTACTAATAGTACATGTATGCCTGTTGGATATTACACAACTTTAAAACTTTGGGGTTAGATTTTGTACCACCACTTCACTACCTGTTGCGTGATTTTTTAAATGTGATACTTTATACCACAGAAACTTCCAGCCTCTTAAGAAATGACATCAGCAAAAGGAAAAGAGCATGATCTAATAATCAAAACTAGCAACTCAAGCTAGTCATTTATGCAATGTACAACAGATGTTGAGTATTATGTTTTCCTTGAAAATTTTTAATATTTCATGGTATCCCTGTGATTTTGCTGCAGTGTCACAGGGCTCCTAGAAGACTGTTAAGAAAAATATAAATTTGTGGTATAGATGCTTCATTTTTTGTTAAGTCTTAAAATGAGAATTGAATGCTCAAAACAAAATTAATATGGGATATTTGAGTTTTAGTGTATCTGTCTTGTTTATGAAATTTCTAATGTTTGGATCTAATATAGGTAATGTTTGGATCTCCTTTTATTTCCTTAGCTTAAAGATTTTTATTTTTCTTTCCTTTCTGTTTATTTTCCATCTGGTTTTTAAACTCTTGTTTGACTGAATTCATGCTTACTAAGTAGTTCTATAAAACTCTGCACCTTCAGCCCTGGCTGGTGTGGCTCAGTTGATTGAGTGCTGGCCTGAAAACCAAGGAGTCACAGGTTGGGTTCCAGGTCAGGGCACATGCCTGGGTTGCAGGCTGGGTCCCCAGTTAGGGGGCTTGTCAGAGGCAACTGATTGTTTCTCTCACACATCAATGTTTCTTTCTCTCTCTCTTTCTTTCTTCCTTTCCCTCTCTAAGATAAATAAATTACATACATACATACATATTTGTATATATATCTATATAACTCTGCACTTTCAGGTAATTCAGTTCTGTTTCTTGTGCTATGTTACTTTTCATTCTGGACTCTTAGACAGTTCTTGCCTACTCTCTGGATTGTCTGTTTAATTTGAATGAATTCTCCTTGGTGTCACTCTCACTTTATCTGAGAATTGTTTTGCTTTTTTTCACTCCTTATTGATGTTTAATCTTTTCCTTTCATCACTTTTCTGCAGTCCATTTATTTCTTGGTTTTGATCTAGGTGTTAGTTATTTAAAGAGACTTTCTCGTACTTTCTAATCTAACTTAGGACTCTACCTACCTTGGCTGGTGTGGCTTACTTGATTGAGCACTGCTCTGTGAACCAAAAGGTCATTGGTTCAATTTCTGGTCAGTGTCCATTCCTGGCCTGGGACCAGGTCCCCTGCTGGGGGCTTGTGAGAGGCAACCAATGAATATATCTCCCTCTTCTTCTCCCTGCCTTCCTTCCCCTCTCTCTAAAAATAAATAAATAAAATTAATAAAAAAGAAAAAGAGAGAGAGATTACATATTAGGACTCCACTATATATTCTTTCTCCCATAACTCTGGACTTTCCCCTTTTAGCACTTATTAGAATGTGTGATTTTGACCATAATTTGAAAAAAAAAAAAAAAAGCTACTTAGAGTTTTTTTAAAATGAAGATGTATGGCTCTGGCTGGTAGCACAGTGGATAAGGTGCCGGCCTGCGAACCCAAAGGTTGCTGGTTCGATTCCCCAGCCAGGGCACATAATCAGGTTGCAAGCCAGGTTTCCAGCCAGGTCTGTGGCTGGAGGCAGGTGAAAGGCAACCATACATTGATTCTTCTCTCCCTCTCTGCCTCTTTCCCTTCCCCTCTCTCTGGAAATAATAAATAAAATCTTAAAAAAAAAAAAAAAAAAAAA
>PVIW01006313.1:14651-89482 GCA_004026585.1 Noctilio leporinus | reverse complement strand
CCCGGACCTGCATGCCATTGTGCCCCTCTGAAGGTTAGCAGGCATCTTTCCCACCATGGGTAATAGACCAGCCAGCAACAACCACTCCCTTGTTCTGTGTGATAGGTCCATCTTCTCCCAGGCCAGGCAGGCTCCCTTCCTCTCTGAAGGCAAAGCATTCAGCTTGGCCTGAAGCTTCCTGGAGGCTGGTGAAGTTTCCCCTTGCCTCCACATTCTGCCATTCATAATAGTATCGTCTATTTCCGCTCTCCAGCTATGGTTGGTACTGTTCCTAAAACACCAAACTTTTTCTTGATCCTGCATTTATTCTTATAAATACAACTAGAAACATTCCCACTTTTTCTCCCTGGGAACGTCACATCTCGAACACCATCAAGAGTTACCAGGCTGTAAACCCACACCTCCAAGTGTAGAGGGGGAAAAAAAGCCCTCATTTTTCTTCCACCAAGAAATTTACTGTTTCTTCCACCCACAGTACATACTGCTATACATATAATTAATCATGGTTTTAAAATAGCGTTTTATTATTCTAAAAGTACTACATGTCATTGGTGGAAAATGGGAAATACAGAGAAGGAAAGCTAAGTGACCCCCTATAGTGGGTGTGGTCAAAGGTGGCCCCCCAATAATGGTGCCTCCTGGTATTCACACCCTTGTAAAATCTCCCCTCCTCGCCTATGGCTGGGACCCAGTGGCTCAATCATAGCAGGCCCGAGACCCTTATCCTCACAAAGGTCTACTTTCCAGGCCCTTGGCTAACACCTAAGAACTTAGAATTCAGGAGGGAAGGTCCCCACCCTTCCCTGGTAGGTAGGGCTCACTGCGCCTAAATTGTTTGTGCAAACAGGGTGTGGATGCTGAGCACCCGCCTTCCTTCTGGGAGTCTGCAAAGTTGACACACGCTAGACAGAGGGTGCCTACATGACCAGGCACTGGGCACTGCATCTCTCAAGAGGGTTCCTGGTAGACGACACTTCACAGATGATGTCACAGCTCCCTGCTAGGGGAATGCTGGGTGCCTAGCGAGACTCCACCAGGAGACGACTTTGGGACACTTGTGCCTGGTTCCTCCAGACTCCTTCTCGTGCACCATTTCTCTTTGCTGACTGTGCTTTGTATCCTTCGTGATTATAGAGCCATGACTCTCTACGTAGAGTACGACTGGTGCTGGGCCTGTGAGCCCTCCCAGAGAGTGAGCAAACCTGGGGGTGGGGCTTGGGGATCCCTGGGCGTCCCTACCACCCCTGACACATTAAGCTATCAAAACCTGATACTCTTGCCCTGGCTGATGTGGCTCAATGGACTGAGTGCTGGTTTGCTAACAAAAGGGTCCCTGGTTCGATTCCCAGGCAGGGCACGTGCCTGGGTTGCGGGCCAGGTCCCTGGTTAAGATAACCAAGTCCCACAACCACCTTGACCATAGCCTTGAGAGAGACTCTAACCCAGGGGACCCTGAGTCCGATTCCTAACCTAGAAAAACATCAAGATAATAAATGTTTTTGCTTTAAACTGCTAAGGTTTATGGTATTTTGTTACACAGCAACAGAAAACTAGCAAATCCTTCACCTAGAGATCATTTCCATTTATGTTTCAGGGTGTATCTCTTCCAGGGTTTTTCTATACACATAAATATGTAAAATAAATGTCCTAGCTAAAATTGATTAAAAAAAACAAACTCTGTATAAAGCAAAAGGTATAGGGCAGAGGTACAATATTTCCTTTTATTACTAAAAGAAATTAGAGATCTCGCATCCCCGAGTGTGCATGTTCTGCTGGTCTGCCAAAGACCCTCTGACACCAGCCCTAGAACACTGCACAGTCCTGTTTTCTCTCCAACAAAATAAAGAAACTATCACAAACCAAGAGAAACTCACCAAACTGCAGGCCCAAGTGTGCATTGGTGGGAAAGGCACTGATCATAGAAAGAAGAAGGTGGTTCACAGAACAGCTACAGCCGATGATTAAAAACTTCAGTTCCCCTTTAAAAAGTTAGGGGTAAACAATATCTCTGGTATTGAAGAGGTAAATATGTTCACAAACCAAGGAACTGTGATCCACTTAACAACCGTAAAGTCCAGGCATCTGTGACAGCGAACACTCTCACCATCACAGGCCACGCTGAGACCAAGCAGCTGACAAAAGTGCTGCCTGGCATCTAAACTCTGCGTGATGCAGACAGTCTGGTTTAAGGAGACTGGCCGAAGCTCTGCCCAAACAACCTGTGGACAGAAAAGCATCACTTGCTACAGGAGAGGCTGATGATGGTGAAGTTCCAGTTCCTGTGGAGAATTTTGATGAGGCTTCCAGGAATGAAGCAAACTGCACTGAGTCAACTTCTGAAGAAGATAAACATGGAGAAGCTATTGGGAGCTGCTATTTTATATTATAACTGCTTTTTCAAGTTTTGTTTATAGATCTGAAAAATCTAGATTTCTAAGATTTTTAAGCCTTATCCCCTTGGACACAGCAACTCTTTTCAGTTTTTGCTTATATACAAATATTGTTCTTTGCAGTTAGTTAAGCTGAAGAAGCCTGGGAATAAAGTCTGAAATGAAAGAAAAGAATGAAAGAAAGAATGAAAGAAAGAAAGAAAGAAAGAAAGAAAGAAAGAAAGAAAGAAAGAAAGAAAGAAAATTTTGCATTCCACAATGACAGCTGGTATTTCTTTTTAAGTCAAGTTGCCCTTTGTTCTGGAAAGGGGAATAGAGGGAAGGTCTCTTTAGCAGATCTTTGGTCAGACAATCATCAGATCCCAATCAGAAATGGGGAGGTTTCAGATCAAGTTAAATCGCTTGGCATAGCAATGTAAATGTTTCTATCCTTAGTGTGGGTGGAATTAATGTCTACAAATTATGTTTCCTTTCAGGAAATCGGTTTTCCTCTCATCAGTGGAGTTGGTGGCAAGAGCTTTTGGAAGGAAACATAAGCTTAAAAACACCCTTGAGAGGGGAGTCGTAAGCCGGGCCTTGCAAAATGGTGCTGGAGGGAAAGGCGAGAAACAGCCAGTAGAAAACACATGGGCGCAACAGACCCAAGCCTCAGTTTTCTAGGAGCAAACATGTCTAGTATCCAATTTTAAGTTTTTCTTCTTCTTCTTCTTCTTCTTTTTTTTTTTGGCTTTGCCATTCCCACTTATTATATCCAAATTCTCAGGAAAGTTTCATGAAGCATCACAGCTCAGGCTTAACCTGTCTTTGGAGAACCTAAGGGAGCCAATTGCTGTCCATGTTTCTGCAGAGCTTTACGAGCAAAGAGACAGCCTGAGAAGCTAGTTTCCAGCGGTCCTACAAAGGGGTGAAGGGCCAGGGTAAGGTGATAAGAGACAGAGGAGGGGAAACTTCTGGAAGAAAGAACCTCTTATAATCCAGCTGGAAGGGGGATAGAGCCACTGGATGTGAATATTAAAGGCAAGTATAGAGAGGCTCTGGGGGCTAGAGTAAGCTGAAGCATCAATGGCACACATCTTTTTAAATAACACGTGGCAATGAAACTGAAAATACTACTTATAGCCTGCTTAATTCACCTAGCAATACGTTGCATCTCAAATTTTTTCCTATAATGCAATTTGTACTGGCAACATCACATGGAAAAACCATAACTTACTTTACCAATTTCCTACTATTGGGCGCGCAGATCATTTCTAAATTTCCATCACTATTATAAACTATGCTGCAGTGAACATCCTAGTACTAAATCTCTGTCTAAAACTACAATGATATCTTTATACTACATTGCCAGGAATGGAACTGTTAGATCAAAGATAGGCACATTGTATGAGTTTTAGCTGCATTTTTCCAAATTGCTTTCCAGAAAAATGTGCCAACTCAAACTCCTGCCAACAGGAGCTGAGTGTATACATTGTTTCTCCACTTAGCCAAAGCTGGATATTATCTTTTTATTACAACATGGCACACATGCATGTCCTCAGACTTGCCTGAACATACTGTAAGATATGGTCAAAAATAACCTTTCCATCTGGCTCTAACGTGCAGCCCAGGCGCAACAAATGTCATCCTAGGCTGCCCTCAGAACTGCTGAAGCGGCAGCAAGGCTGCCGACCAGCAGCAGGTTTCTGTCCCAGGCTGCTCACTTCAGTAGCCACTTCTGAGATGAGTACAGTCACAGGCAGCATCATGACCTTGTCAGTTAATGATGGACCACGTGCATGACGGTAGTCTCATAAAATTATCATGGAGCTGAAAAATCCCAACCACCTAGTGACCACTGTGGCTGTAAGGATATCTAGTCCTGAGTAGCCATGGTGACGTCTGGTCCTGACAAAGCTGTCCTGACATTGTAGCCATCGTGAAGTTGTATGTACCCATCCTGACGCTGTAGCCATTGTTACATTTTATGCGGCTGTCCTGACATTGTATGTAGCTGTCCTGATATTATAGCCATTGTGACATTGTATGTAGCTGTCCTGACATTGTAGCCATTGGGACACTGTATGTAGCTGTCCTGACATTGTAGCCATTAGGACGTTGTACAGGCCCAAGGTCTGGCTCAAGGCATTGCCCACGTTTGTGGTGACTCAGGTGTACCTACTGCACTGCCAGGAGAGCGAGTGCAGAGGGCGGAGGACAGCGTGTCTGAAAATATAGGCTCAGGGAGAAGATGGGATGCTTAAATTGAAGCGAAGCAAGACGTGTATCCATTTAACACAAGCACATCCTGGATGCTGTCCTTCTAGCAAAGGTCATCCTAAAATTACATGACTTGTAGCTGTGCAGGGCAGGCAAAACCAAGTTCTGCTCCCCTTCCTTCACCCACAATGCCTCTCGCCCAGCTCCCTCCCTCCCTCCTTGTACTATTTAGAAGTATTTCTCTCCTATCCCTTTAGAACATGAGCTAGTATTGTATCAATAACTGCACTGTGTGTACTTTTTTTTACTGACAAATATCAGACACAGAAGTATAAATTTCTTTGTTTCTTCAACCACATTTCAATTCTTATGACATCTCATTTTCTTCCCAAAGAAAACTGTGTTTAAATAAAGGCAGTAGCCACATTTTTATTACTTTTTGGGTCTGTTTTTATGAGAGATTGTACAAATATTTCCCAAAGTGCTTTGCCTCCCTAAGAGAGGACCACACACACCAGGCAGACAAACTTGGCAAAAGCAGCATGTGGAAGGAGGTGCTGGGCCCGCCGGCGAAGGCCTTGCAGGATTGCAGAGCGGGGTCCTGCAGAGCACAGGTTCGGGGGGTGCCCACCTCATCTCGGTTACAGCTATAATTGCTTGGCACTTGTGAAAACAGGTCTACCTTCTCCAAAGATGCTTTGCTGGGGAAATAAAAGTAAAAAGCAAACTTGTAATCTTCTTCCACCTCCTATTGGCGTCCTGAGGCAAGAACAACATAGTCTCTTGGGATGTTGTTGCGAAAATGAATAACCTGAATTTAATTGTGAGGAGACATCAGGCAAACCCAAACTGGTGGACATTCTATCAAATAACTAGCTAGCGCCCTTCACAAGCAACTGTCACAAAAGACAAAGACATTCTGAGGAACTGTCCTGGTTCCAGGGATAATTAAATATACTATGGGATTGGATCTAAAAGCAGAAAAAGAACCTTAGAGAGGTGACCAGAGAAATTTGAATGACTTCATTTGCAATTAAATTTGAATTTAATTCTATGGAATTAACCTGTACATTAATTAATCATATCATATTCAATGTTAATTTCCTGGTTTTGTTCATCGGACTATGGTTTCTAAGGAGTGGCTATTTGAAGAAGCCTAGTGAAGGATATAAGAAATCTTTGTACTATTTTTTGCAACTTCTTCTGTAAGTCTGAAATCGCACCAAAAGAAAAAGGTTTTTAAAATATTAATGATGTAAAAAACATGTTAAGTGAGAGATATCTGTCTTTCTTCCTCATTCCCCTTTCTTGCTTCTCACTGGCTGCCCCCTGGCTTTTTGGGGCGGAGTTCTGGTCTCCCAAGCAGAACTCTTGGACTGGAACAATCCTTACTCTTTTGGTCAACAAATGGGGTCTACATCAGCTCCCTTCCTTCAGGGATCCGTGAGGCTGATGGAAGCTAATCTAACGAACCAGTCTGACCTGGAGCATAGCAGTTGATCAGGACTCTGCCCACCTTTTGAAATAACTGTGCCTCTCAGACAAGGATGAGAACCTCTTGGGAATGTCACATTTTATAGAACTAGACAAGTGATATTTGAACAAGGGGTAGGTGACACCCTGTTCAAGCCATGCAAAGGCCACGAAAATCACTTTTCAGATACAGCCTGAGGCAGCAGAGCTCACATCTGGTTAGGAAGCAGAACCACCTGGGAAGCTTTTAAAACTTCATCTCCCTAAGCTTCACTCTAGGCACCTGAGTGAGTGGGCTCCACCATGCATTTTTACAATTCTCCTGAAGATTCTAATCAATAGGCCTGAAGAGAGTGGGCCACAATGCTCAGGAAGAGGACACCTTGGGGATTCCTTGAGGCAAAATAGACTCAGAGAAAGAAAGCAAGGAAAGTGTCAAAAGAAGGACCACCGGAAACACATTCCACACATCCTGTTTCAAGTATCCTATATGAGCCAGGTCTGTGAGACACATCGTAGGCTGGGCTCAGTGAAGCTTGGGCCTGTTTTACAGATAAACTGAGGCCTTAGTGGATTTCAGCAATTTGCTCAAAGTCTCCAAGTTAAAGGGGTTTTTTATTGGGTTGGTTTTTTGGGTTTTACCTGCCCAACTAATTTCTCTAGATATGAACAAATAAGAAGATAAGCTTAAGGTGTCCTTTTCCTACCCTCTAAGGGCTGTGCTGAACAAGATAGGGCAGGGATCCTGCCCCACAATGCCATGAGTCATACTGGCACCGACGGCTACAGTGGGCCTCTGTCTGCAGACCTCCCCAGGCCAACGTGGGCAAGTCTTTCTTCACCTTTAGGGATTCAGGTTGGCCTTTCCAAGGACTCTTTCTTTCTTCATGCTAAATTAGGGAGACAACACAGGGTCAGCTTGTGAGGTCTGCAGCACTGCAAACGTCCAACAGTAGTTTCCCTGCTCTGCGGTCCAGGCTGTGCACATGGCCTAGAGGATGGGGATGTCCCATCCTCTCACCACATAGAGCAACCGAGAGCCAGGAAGACCTCCCATCCCCTTGCCTCCTAGGCCTCTTCCCACATAGCCCAGGAGGGGCAAGTGGGAAGGCAGCGGTGTTGGGGAGCCTCATCCTGCGGCTTCTGAAGAGCCTGCCTGGAGCGTCTCACCAGATCTTCAGGATTCAGGGCCTAGTTTATTGTTTCAGACTTGGGCCTGCAAGTAAATGAATAAATGCATGAGTTTTGCCAACAGAAAAAACTGGGTTCAAATCCTGGCTCCTCTACTTGCCACATGCGTTGTTTAACTTCTCTCACTATATACTGTTATTCCTTCTCTCTTGGCTCCTAGCCTGAGCCAAATTTATGGCCAGCTCCATCAACTCTATTGGTGTGGTATGCGCTGCTAGGTGGCTTATTATTTCTTTACGCTTTGCCTTCCCTCCATGCCTCCCTATCAAGTTTTTATTGGTTTCCTTTTGAATTGTAAGCACTTTTGTTAACTACTTCAAATCCTTCAAACAACAGCAAGGGATTGAAATACTCCCAGGATAGCGAGAGGATAGATCAAGTCAGCCTGCAGAACCACTGGTGGTACAGGGCGGCCATCTACGAGGGCCGGGAGCCTCCCCACCAGCCACCTTGCCTCCTTCCGTTCCAGGCCTGAGGGCCTCAGGGACTCCGACTGCATTTCACAGAGAAACACGGCTCATGGACTGCTTTTGTCCAGAATAGCCCATCCTGGTGTGAGCTTGTTGGGCAACACTGGACCTATGATCCTTGAAAGACAGGCACGCGGAGGGAAAGGGGCAGCACGGAGAGAAGGTCCTGCTTGTGCTCTGGGCCCCAGGGGAGTCCCATGCGGGTGTCTGGATTCCAGTACAGATCTTCCCCTTTGATCATGCCACAAAAGCCCTCACAGATCTTGCTTCCTCCTGCTTATGGATGGGGTCCTCCACCCTGTCAATAGCAGTTAACCTTTTGACCACCAGCCTGTGGGCACAAGCCCAGAATTCCCTCCACTGCTGGTCACAAGGTGGAAGGCCCTTGTGAAGCCTGCTGCCCTGGAATTCTGGAAGCTGGCCCTCCAGTTCTTTCTGGAAGGTGCCCTGGTAATGATGTGGAGGGAGGGGGTAGGGAGGAATTCCTGCTTGTAAGCACATTGGGGCAGTGCCGATGGGGGAGAGGTGGGCGGGGGAGTGGAGGAAAGAGTGGTGTCTTCCACTTGTGCCCCAGCGTGGCTTGGGAGAGGGACAATTTTCCTGGGTTCCTTTCCTTGGAAGGCTGCACAAAGACTCTGAGTATGTATATCCCCCGTCTGCAGGGCTCTGGGGTCACAGGCAGCACTGTCCTAAATCACAGTGTCCCAGGCGTCACCCAGGAGGCCCTTCCATCACACTCACCATGTCAGTTACCCCAGCTTCAGGAAAGGCCTGAATAAACAGGTGAATCAAGCCCCATAGTGACAGGAAAGCTTTATGGGTTTTTTGTTTCTAACTCATTAGGCATGTTTAGGTTGGGAGGGGTAGGAGAAATGTTTCTTTCATCTACACGGGAGCTAAATATTTTCCTTTGCACTGCGATCTTCTGACTCCTATAATGCTACATGTACAGACTAGACAGGTCATCGGTGACGTGGGGAACAAGAGCCAGCACAGCCCCCCAAAGATGCTAAGCAGCTGGCACTGGTGTTTGCACATGTCAGCAAGGCCCGTCGGGGCTTCATGGTAGAAAAACATTCTGCACATTTAAAGAATTATCACTTAATCATGTCAGCGGACTGAGGCTTTATAAATGCGTAGGGTCACTTCAGGCGATCCTAAACCATCTCAACATAGAAAGTAAGCCAAAACACATGTTAGCCATAAGGCCTGGCCATCCAGGGGACAGTCCTAGAAGAGCACACTCTCTGTAACTGACAGAGGAGACTTCTTTGGCAGATGTGGGCTATAACCTCAACGGGGGTCCTGGTGACATTATTAAACTTAAGACAGGGCTCCAATGGCCTGTGGAGTCAGCAAAAAGGCCTGTCATTCACAGCCCAGCAGGGGGGCGATCTGTTATTGCCCTTAGCTATGGGGAGCCCAACAGCTGAGGTGTTTAAAAATCACACTCACCTAGGCCTTCCATTTTGTACGTAATTGTTTAGCACTAGGCCAGGAGGCAGTTTGACATTCCCATGGGCCCCACTTTCAAGTGAGGGAATCTGAAATGCCAAAAGAAGCCAGCCACTTTTCTGGGTTACCTCATAGCCTCCAAAGCCTAGTGCTGTGCCTGGAGTCCAGGAAAAATCTAACGCCAATGAAAATAAGCACTGGGGAACCGTATAGGACCACCTGCAAGAGAGATGCTGAGTCGCATTGAAAGGAAGACGAGGCTCATTCACCACGTGGATGTACAAGGGCTACGGAGAAGAGGAAGAACAACATTCCAGAGGCAACAGCCCTTAGTCCCCAGCAGGTGGTCAATAGAGCCATAAAATCCTTTAAGAAAGAGATAGGCAAACACTTTCTGGAGCAGTCAAAGCTCAGAACCCCATAGTCTAGAAACTGCACAGACCACCTTTTAAAGACTCATGAGTCCACAGTTAATTTTAGCCTCTGGTTCTCTACCTAAAAAAAAAAAAAAAAAAAAAAAAGTAAACAAAGAAAACAGCCTTTTAAAAAAGTTGCAGCCATAGCCAAAAGAGGGAAACAATCCAAATAGTCATCCACTGATGAACAGATAAAGTGTAGTATATCCAGACTACAGAATGCCACTGGGTCATCAAAAGGAATGAAGTACTGACACAGGCTACAATATGGATAAACCTTGAAAACAAAAACACACTCAATGTAAGAAACCAAATACAAAAGGCCACATAGTGTATGAATCCACTTATAGGAAATGTCCAGACTAGGTAAATCCATAGAGAGACAGAAACCAGATTACTGGTTGCCAGGGACTGGAAAGTAGGGGGTAGAGGGAAGAACGGGCAGTGACCGTTTCTTACGTACAGGTTTCTGCTTGCAGGATGCAAATGTTTTGGAACTAAATAGAAGTAAGGGTTGCGCAACATTGTGAATGTGTAAATGCCACTGAACTGTGCATTTTAAAATGGTTAACTGAGTGAATTTCACTTTAATTTCTTTAAATCATAGTAAATGGATGCTCTCCATGCTCAGGCGGCTGTGAGTGCAGAGGGAGGCATGATGAGAGCAGGAGCAATTAATGTAACTGATGACCCTTGAACGCATCAGACAGCAGGCAGCTTGGAAGAGGGAACTTATTTCCCAGGCTCTGTGGACCAGAGAGGGCCCTGGGTACACCCCATGAAAAGATTTTTAGCAGCTCTGCCTTTGTTAGGGAAGAGATTGAGAAGATATATTTTTGCCAAAGTCCAGCTCCTTTCTTGGCAGCCTAGACAAAGAAGGGGTGACCCTGGCTGTCAGTCACCTAGAACAGCTTCTCTAGACAGAGATCTCACTTGTATACCATCCTTTAAGAAAGAGACAGATAAAGCACAGGGTGCAGCAGAGCCCAATGGCTGTGGATGAAGTCCCAACCCCCCACCCTCAGATTCATGATGTGGGAGCAGTACTGCCAGAATTGGGCCTCTCCCCATGCAACACAGCACACAATACAACAGACCAGAAAAAGGCGCCTGACAGTCCCCCACACATCGGTCTCTTGCTGAGCGTGGGCAGGCCCCTCTTCCTCCCTGTCTGCACCATAAGCCAGGAGCACCTATTGGAGAGTACCAGACAGCAGTGGTAGTGACTGAAAAGTTATTACAATGAGTTCAAAATCATCATATCTCAGGGTGCTTTATGATCTTTATTTGATACTTCTTAATAGCTTTTTAAAGAAGATTTCCAGGAGAAAAATGTCATGCTCTGGTTTTCTTTGAAGTGAGCTTTTTATTGAAATTAAAAAATCGGAGTTGGAGTAAATGGATTCAGTTCCTTTAAGAGAAGAATGTTATAATACATAACTACATGCATAGCTCTAAAAGGTTATTTTCAATATTTATACATTTTGACATATATGTAGTCCCAAAATGTCTGAAATGAATAAACTGACATTTCTATGATACTCCATGGCCAAGTCTGGGGGGAAAATGTTTAAATAATGAATATAAATGTTTAAAAAAATCAATTTTATGACTCCACTAGACTAAATTTCATAAATGATTAGAGTTACTTAATGATGCTCATGAGCACAGAGTTTAGTAACTATACAGTGCTATTGCTTCTCAGATTTCTATCTTAGGGCTTCCATGGGTTTTTGCCAAATGAGTGACTGTGGTTTTCCACCGCTATTATACAAGGAAGTAGGTAGATGCATAAGTGGATAGACTGATGATGATGATAATGACAGGGATGATTTTTAATTTTTTATGTTCTTTGAAGTTTCTAGCATTTGCCTTTTGCAATTGCATTTTTATTCTGTGACATGTAAAGAACCCAAATTCTCTTTAGACTGAATCAAAAATGCTAATTACAAACAAGAAAGTAGAACAGCTGAGGTTGTCATGGTTAGGTCAACTCAGCCACTTTACTTTAGGTGGCAGACACTACTGACTGCTGTTACAGGTTGAATGGTGCCCCCTCAAAATCATGTGTGAAAGTCCTAGCCCTCAGAATGTCAGAATGTGACCTTATTTGGAAATAAGGTTGTTGCAGATGTAGTTCATTAAAATGAGACCATATTGGAGTAGGGTGGGTTCCTAATCCACTCTGACTGGTAACCTTATGAAAGGAGGTATCCTCAGGGGGAGCCCCACTTGAAGATGAAGGCAGCCATCAGGACAATGCTCCCACTTCCAAGAAACACCCAAGGAGCTAGCAAGTTACCAGAAGATGAGAAAGAGGCAAGGAAAAGACTGGGCCTCACAGCCCTCAGCAGAAGGCAGCCCTGTCAGCTCCCTGACCTTGAACTTCTAGCCTCCAGAATCACAAGACAAATTTCTAGTATGTAAGCCTCCCAGTTATGTCATAACTATGTTATGACAGCCCTAGAAACCTAACACAGCTGCCTACCTGACAGTCATTCCTCTCTTCTTGCTCAACTTGTTGAGTCTTGCTATCATTCAGGCAGCCACAGGCTCCAGAAAGAAAGCCAGTCCCTAGAACCAAGAAAAGTCTAAAGCAAAATGGTAGCCCCACAGGCATTGGCTGGTGAGTGGTTTGGTGGTGAGCATGTAAGTTGGTCCTAGTCCCAGAGAGATAAGGTAAATCTTTTGGAAGCCTCTGAGAAGGATTTTTCTCCCAGATGAAATAGGGAAAGAGGAAAGAGATAGAGCAGGGGAACGGAGAGAAAGAAAGGGAGAAAATGGAGGAGGGGGGACAAAGGGGAGAGAGTGGCAGATGGAGCTGGGGGTAGAAAGAAATAAATAAAGAGAGAAAGCTTTTTCCTTCCTTCTTAGAGCCCTGTTGGAACCTCAGAGCCATGAGGGCCATCTTGTGACCTCAGCAAAAATACTCATTACTGTACACCTGCCTGTGCTAGGCCCAGTGCTGGGAGGTGAGTTGAAGCCAACTCCCTCATTACATGAGCAGTAAGAAAGAGGGTCATGGGCACATCTGTTCCTGGAATAGCCTGTATTTCCAAGGTCACCAAAGTATCCAAGAAAAACTCTTCCACTAATTATGTCTTAATTGATAGGAGGAAGAGCTGGGACCTTCATGGGCTCCCATCTGAACAATGAAGAAGTCAATAAAGTAGCTCTGCAGAGCTGCTCTGAGCTCCAGTAAAAGATGCCCCACCACAAGGAACTTTCTTTTGCTTGCCTCTAAAATTATGAAAACAGGCCCTGGCTGGTAGCACAGTGGATAAGGTGCTGGCCTGCGAACCCAAAGGTCACAGGTTCGATTCCCAGCCAGGGCACATAACAAGGTTGCAAACCAGGTTTCCAGTCAGGCCTGTGGCTGGAGGCAGGTGAAAAGCAACCATACATTGGTATCTCTCTCCCTTTCTGCCTCTCTCCCTTCCCCTCTTTCTAAGACATAATGAAATAAAATCTTTTGAAAAAATAAAAAAATAAAAAAGTATGACAACAAAGAAAAAAAGGTGATGGGAAAAGGAAGTCTTTGAAAAAGTCATTTGAAGAAATGGACAAAAACAAAAGAAAGTATGTGACCAAGTCTGCCCCGTATTCTAAATTACTACCCACTATCCTTCTGATGAATTCCTCAAAAGTAATATTGCGAGGTGGGGGCAGAGTGAGGCTCGCTGCGGGTGGTTGGTGGCAGCCCTGGATGACACACTCCACCAAATAAGGAGCATTCCGGCAGGCCCGAATGAATCCCATGAGGCAGCCTTCACAGTTGGGAGCAACTCTGTCTCCTCCAGTAAAAAGAAATATCTAACCCCAAACGGACGCATTTAGATATAATTCCATAAAGCCGATGCTAATTAATCCTCTTGCTCACATAAAATGGCAAAGGAATGAACAATATTGCCAAGTCTCAGAAAGTCTTTTAATTGCGCTGCAGTTCTCGCCACACAGCCGGGCATCTGCGCCATAGGTGGCCGTGTACCTAAGGGCGCGGACTTGCTCTTCACGCAGAGCACTTGGCCTCACAACAGTGTTTTGTTGAAACCTGGTACGAATCCTGCCTCCCCTCCCAAAGTGCTCAGAAAGCAGCAACATAAATCCTGTTTACCTTTGTATAAGATCAACTACTGAACTTTGGAGGTACCCCCAAAACTCTCCAGAGTCTTTTCTGGCATTCACCTTCCTGAGAAGCTAGTTTTGTTTTGTTTTGTTTTGTTTTGTTTTTTCATTCTAGGAAAGGAACTGATTTAGACTCAAATTGTGGGCTATGGGCACTTCTTTCATTTGGCAAAGACCGCTAGGTATGTCCTTGATTTACAATGAAGTAGACTATTTTTTAAATTCTAGGGCTGGCCATGAAAAGCAAGGGAAATCAGGGTTCCCTTAAAATACAAATTCTGGGGTAGAATCCTGGGTACACAGGATGGAATATGCTGGTGAGGTACTCAGACAGTGGCCAGTGGAAGTGGGGTTCTTTCATGGGATGGAGAGAAAAGCATTTCACACATACACACAGGAGGAGACCATGGTGTGGCACGGTGTATTCCGATGGAAGGCTGCCCTGTATCCCATCTGCATCCATTCCACCCTGGAAAAAGTCTAACTGTGCCTTCAGCAAGGCCAAGACAAAGGCCAGTGTCCAGAGTTTCTGTGTCATATTAAAGCTTAGCCCTTTGGAGCCCAGAGGTGGCTGCTAAGAGATTAGTGCCCATCCAGGTAGCGTAGCGCAGTTCCCACCTGTGCTGCCGTACCCAGGCTCCCTCCTGGAGCTGCATTTGCAGTCCGCGAGGCTGCCAGCTGCATGGCTACTAGGTCCGCGTTGGTATGAGGAAAGAATGTGCAAGCTCACTGTACGAGCATGGGCCACCAAGAAAGAGTGAAAGAACTTTGCTCCCCTGGAATTATATTATCTTGGGCTTGGGACAAAGCAGGAGCTTTTTCAAAATGACCAATCAACATCCCAAGCTTTATCGGGCTTCTGCCATATTCACCCCCTAGCCAGCTGATCCTCCTCTCCCAGGTTAGACTGACGGGCCTCTTTGGTTAAGCACCTCCCTGGCACCATTTTGACTTCTATTGCACATGTGCTGACCTCCCTCTGTTCCCCAGAGCGCACCATTTTGACTTCTACTGCACATGTGCTCACCTCCCTCTGTTCCCCGGAGCCAGATGGGGGAACAGTGCGGTGTCAATCCTTGGTGGGGCAATGCTGTGATCCCCTGGAATGTTGAAGTTGGAGCTTCCTGGTGAAGAAGACAGGCTTATGCCCCTTGCTTGATTATGCTCAACAATGTCTGATTCCCTTTGCTTCCTTATTAATAATTAGCTAACAATCCACATTAACAAGACCACTGTGGCTGAGGGTAAAGAGGGGTTGGGGAAGCCCCCAACCCTACCTAGCACACCTGCTTAAACAAAAGGCTTCAGGTTCTCAATGAAATGTGAGTTCTGGGGCCATTCTGTTCCCAGCCTCGCTTGACCCTGATGCTGGGTTTTCCAGCTTTTCCATCAGTCTCCCACCTTGGGAATCGTATCTCCACTTTCACACAGCACTCTGCCATCCAGCCTCATGAATCTGCTCTCCAGGTGACCTGAACCTGAAAATGTTTGGTAAGAATGAGGGTGAAGGCTGACGACAGGACAGATGAAGGAGCAGATTCCTCCCCGACAACAAGGGGGCACAGGGGTGTTTTACCTGCTCCCCCAGCTAATATCTCTCTGTAGCTTTGCCTAAGCTCCCTTCACAAGCTGCATAAGAGGAGCTGGACATGGGGATCTAGGTGGAAACCACTCCATGGTGAGTGTTCGTCTTTTCATTTACTAATAATCTACCTTTATTGGCCTGTAAATCCTTACCGGGACACGGGTCACCAAAGAGAGAAAACCAGTCTCCCAGAGGTGTTGACAGTTAAATAATGTGGGAGCTATTAAATGACTTGCAGTCTGGTCCCCAAATAGGCATCCCCTTACCATGCCATTCTATGATAAACTTCTAGAACGCAGCCTACTCCATTTCCTCCAAGGTTAAAACCCTAATGATTAAAATATAAATTACCCAACTTGCTTCCCTTTCAACCAAAAACCAGCCTTTGGAAACACTGTCTTAGAACTGAGGCAACTCTGAATCAGTCAGTTAGCACAAACCGTCTCAGGGACTTGCCTGAAGCCACTTGTAGTTAGAGGCTGAGTCTAGACTAGAAGCATTCCCTCTGCTGATGCGTTCTTTCCTCTGAACCGCTTGTCCACCGACTTACTCCAAATCAGTTCCAGGAGTCAAAAGCTTTCATTCACAAAACAATGTTTGTTAAGCACCTACTGTGTGCCAGACTCTGTGCCACATTACAGACAGATGACCTACTGAACAGGTGGTGCTATGAAAAAGATAAAGTGGGATCATATAATGTGGAGCAAAGGAATGGGGCCTACCAAGTGGTAATTAGGAAAGGTCTCCCTGCTAAGGTATCATTTAAATGACAAGAGCCAGTCATGCAAATATGGTGGGGTGGGGTGGGGTGGGGTGGGGTGGGGGAGGGGAGGTGGGGAGCATTCCAAGCAGAAAATATCAAGTGCAAAATCCTCACACAGGAAAGGAGAGCATAGCAGGAGCAGAGGCCATAAAGGGAGAGTGACAAGGGGTTATCAGAGAAATAGAAGTCAATAATGTTAAGTCCTGTAGTTTACTGGAAATACTTTACATGTTACTCACTCTCTCTACCTGCTTCCATCTCTGACTAGCTGTGGTCAGAATTTATTTCCCCGTGCTCACTAATGAAAAGGTAACACCCATACACTAGAATGTTGTCATCAGGTAATAGCTTCCAGCAATTACAGAAATGCATTTATTTTTCCTAGCCAAAGCCATTGATCCTTTGGCAATGGTCAAGGGCACCAACAGCACTTGCATTGGGCCCTGTGGTTGAAGCAGATTTCATCAGTTTATCTAACAGATTTTTGCTAGGAGCTGTGGCAGTGCCCCTTCAGACCACAGCATACTGACTGGTATATACAACGGAACTATTGTGTGGCTGAAGCCAATCAAGGACTGGGCCAGTTCTTCCCAGAGGCACTGAACTGTTATGAATATGCTTTCTGACTGGCTCAGATCACAGCAAATGTTTGCTAATTTTGCCAATGGATAAAGCTTATCCACATTCATTGACTCCCATTGGTTGGCCCAGATCCCACACCACGTAACTAATGTCACATTGTGTCAGGCTATTTTTGAACTGACATGTGGCAGGCAGAGTGATTCTACATAAGTTCATCACCAGGGTTCTGACCAAAAGGAAAAAAAAAAAAAGTCAAATTTATGCAGACCAATAGATTGGCCAAACAGCTAGCTGTTAATCTTCCTGTCCCAGCACATTGTCATTCGTCCCTGGAAATTGGGTCCAACCGGTTATGACAAAGAGGTTCTTGAAATATTCCCAGTTCAGCCACCTGTCAAGAATTTCTTCCACCTTAGGCCTTCAGAAACAGGATTAGATGGGGTCACAGTGCCTCCAAACCCAATACCTCGTATTCCAAAAGAGCCTTTACTCATGGTGCTGTTGATTAGAGAAGTTTTGATATGCAAGCACACACACACACACACACACACACACACACACAATCAGAACTCAATATGTGTTCCCCATACACATGATGACTTTAAGATAGGAGCACATCAAATAAACAATACTCAATTGGAAAAAAGAAGAGCATAATTGGATTCACTGCTGGACACGCACAACAGAGGTGCCTGCCTCACAGGGGAGCTCATTATGACGGAAGCTCTGCCTGGAGTGAAGCACACGGGGACTGGCCCCATTTCCTGGGCTTTTTGGGAGGAGGGTGGACAAAAGCAAGCTGTAAGTCTATAGGAAATAGGCAGCTGGAACCAAAAGCAAATCAAGGAGATAGAGGTGGCCAGGCCAGTTGCTGCTTCAAAAACTTGAGTGGCTTATTTTTTAACAATTAATTATTATATATTCTATGTGTATATACATTTGTATTGTATTCAGCATGGGACAGCCCCTCCCCAAGTTACTCCCTCGCCCTGGCAGTGAGCAGAGTGACCTTTGACATCCTCTCCTGGGCCTTTTTCCCTTTCAGAGCAGAGCTTTGATTGCTTCCTTAGTCACATGATTCTGAAGACATCGATCCTACTACCCACACCTTGTGCCGGCTTCACCCTGGGGGCAAATGTGGGATTCAGGATGTGGCACCTGTGTAGCGTGGGAAGCTTCTTTTAGTCACTTTAACTGGCAAAGATGGGCAGGGCACAGAATAGTCCTGCTGTGTGGGGGGCATTCTCCTTCCTGGCCCCACCCCTCACCTGCAAGGGACAGCCTGGGCTGGTGGCTCAGTGCATAGGCACCGGCCTGAGATCCCAAAGGTCGCTGGTTCAATTCCCAGACAGGGCACATAACCAGGTTGCAAGCCAGGTCCCCAGCCAGGTCCGTAGCTGGAGGCAGGTGAAAGGCAATCATACATGGGTGTTTCTCTACCTTTCTTCCTCCCTCCCTGCCATTCTCTCTAAAAATAATGAATAAAATCTTTTTTAAAAAATGTCATTCCTGCACCTGTGGAATCCAGGTTCCCCCACAAGGTAACATGTAGCATCCCTAAGCCCCCTTTGTCGTCATAACCGTTCTACATCCTGTTTGTGTAACAACAGGATAACCTCTTTCAATGCTTTCTTTAATCAAATCCTTGGAAAGATGCTAATAAAGATCCATCTCTATCATGGTTTGGAGTCTGAAGTTTTCCTTTTACTTTCCATTTTTCTCTCACATGCTCGCTTTTTAACACGTTGCATCTCATTTCCCTGAAATTTTGAGTGTACCCACCACAGAGAAAATGGGGGCTTTCTCCTATGCAAGAGACTTTTCTGGGGAAACTACTGCCAAGAAACAAACATGAATTTTCTGTGTAATGACACAAGCCTTGGAAGTCTTAAAGAATGATGTCAGGTGATAAAGAGAAATCTATAGGGAAAAGTTCTATAAAGAGAGAAGAATTCCCATACATCCCTGCCAGAGAGTTCAATTAAGTATGAAGCACAAATTGGCACTCGAAGTTCCCTATGTGAGCAGACATTGTAGCGAAGAGAGGAAACAAAGAAAGCATGGGGGGGGGGGGGGCTGCCTGCAGGAGGTATTCCAAGACTGAAAGAAGCAATGGAGAACAACTGGGAACATGGGACAAATGAACCTGATACCAGGACCAACACAATATTTTTGTGTAAAATGCAAACTCTCCCAGCTTTAAAAAGCCAAGTCGCTTTATTTATCTTGGTAGGACAAAGTGACTGGAGAGTAGGTCTCTGCATTCTGAATTTCACAGAGCACCCAGGGATGGAAAATGCTGAACTACAATAGGTAATTATCTGTTAGGGAGGGTGATTAAGGATCTTGTTCAGAAGATGTTAACAATCTTGCTTAGAGAAGAGGCTACAAGGGTTTCAAAGGAGGGTACCTCCAGGCCAGGACTGGGCCAGGCCACAGGGCTGTCCTGTGGTCTAAGGAGCCTGTTTTAATGCAAAAATGCTTGTTGTCAGGGTGACAAGATAGCACCCGCCCACCAGCACCACCCAAAAGCCTCCTATTTGGACACAATCAGCTTTTAGTTCAAGGTGGATTTTATAAGTAACCAAATGTGGAAAGTTGTATTCGTACTATCTTCTCTATCCACTCCTCTGTGAAGACCTAAATTTCCAAAAGTGAATCTAATGTTAGAAGAAGTTTGGAACAGAACGAAAGAAAAGGACAAACCCCTAAGGATCCCCTCTCCCCCCAGCACACACACACACACCCTGACTCTCATTGCTTACGGAGTTGACGTCGCACTAAGACACATCATCATTGGTTTTTTTTGCTCATTTCCTCTACTTCTTTCATAACAAAGGAGAGAGCATTTTAAATATTTTGTGATGCCTTAGAGATAAGTGCTCACCCTGAGTGAGTGATGATTTATGGGGGTCAAGTAATGAAGAATAGGAGTTTCATTTATTTTATTGCCTGTTTACCTCCTGGGGGAAGAGACAGCTGGCAAATCAGTTGGGTGAGTTGGTAAATTGTGGGGGGAGGGGGACTTTGTTTGCTGGGCCCAAAAGGAAATCCCAGGATGGAAAAGGATCCAGAGGGTGCCTCCTTTGCCCACCCCCTGCTGGATAAGATTGCTTACCAAGCATATTAAGCAGAAAGCTATTAATTTTTCCCTTTAGAAATTCTATGTTCTCACACACGCGCGCACACACACACACACGCACAAATTTGGAGCCTCTCTCCATCGTTCCAGTTGCCTTTTCTAAGTACTTCCTTATGGGTAACATTAATCCCCCTTGCTTTCCCAATTAATATATAATCATTTCTCTTTTATTAATGTAGAGACTACTTGGACACAAGCACAGATATTCTTAGTACTGTCTCATTTCAAACACCGCATGTCTTTAGGATTTCTAGTCAGTTCCTAAAGGCATCTCAGTGAATCTCCATTTGCTCCTCTTTACAGCAGGAGGAGACTCCCTACCCTCACAGCAGTTGAGAAGACTTGGACATTTCTTGGCTCTTTTATATGATGCTCATCACAACTAAGTTTAATCATTTCCTGGGAGGTCAGCACTCACACAAAGTGACATCATTATTTTGGTGATTAAATAAGTATGATTTTTTTTTGGAACTAGTTTACCTCATAACATTCCATAAATACTCAATGCCCACCCCCACCCCCACCCTATTTCTTTTGTGCTACAATAATAAGGAAAAATATTGCTCAGGAAAAGTGTGCAGGATCCTGCCCACACTTTGCCCACACGTGTGTGTGTGTGTGTTTAATATACCAACACAATGCTTTAAATTTTTTTTAGTCCTGGCTGGTGTTGGTTCAATTCCCAGTCAGGGCACATGCCTGCCCTGTAGGCCGGGTCCCCAGCTGGGGCCGTGCGAGAGGCAACCTATCAATATATCTATGCACATCAATGTTTCTCTCCCTTTCTTTCTCCCTACATTCCTCTCTTTAAAAATAAGTAAATTTTTTTTTTTAATTTTTAACTGGTCACCAACATCTTATAAGTGGGAAATTCTAATTAGAAGTCTAGATTATAGTATTTTCATTTTTATTTTTTTTAATTTAAAGATATAGCAACAATTGCCAATGTGGACACAAGTGAAGATACATGGTGTCCGTCCCCTTCAATGGGGTCTTCACTTTTCACTTTTCCCTAGTCCTCGCCAGTCCCTGTTGCACTTTACCCTGCCACTTAGCTCAGGTTACTTGCCTGGCCACTTAAAAAAAAAAATTTATTCTAACTTGGGATAAGACTAAATATCCAGTTGAAGTCAACTTTTTGTTGGCTGAAATTTGGCGGCTAATCATTCTCAAAGGGACCTGTCCTAGTGGGAATTGACTAATCAGCAACCCCCTCCTATCCCCCACCCCTGGCCCCTTACAAAGGGACCTCTCAGGTCCCCAATAAAGGGCCTCTCTTTGAAGTCCTCTTTGACCTTCTGTCAACCACAAGCTATGTCTTCCTCTGTGGCCAAGAACCCATATCTCAGCAGCTGGGAAAGCACAAGACTTTTGAGCCCCACTCCTAGGCCCCTCAGTCCTCATCTTTGGGGCAAGCAACCATCCGCGCCTCCTGGGAGCCATCCCCTGTAACCCTTGGTATGGCAGAAGTGATGGGACATCAACTCCAGCTTTAGGCCATAGGAGACTGGCTTCCATCTTGGGTGATCACACCCTTTTGAATCGCTTGCCCTGCAGGAAACCAGTGGTCATAAAGAAGCTCCCAGTGGTGACAGCCTGAGGCCCAAAAACAACCACACGAGAGGAGCTTAGATGTGGATTTCCCCCAAACTAAGTCAAGACTGCAGATGAAGCTCCTCTGATAGTTGAACTGCAGCCTTGTAAGACATCAGTGGGGCTCCCAGCTAAGCCACACACAGGTTCCTGACCCACAGAAACTGCAAGGCAACACCTGTTTGATGTTGTAAGCCATTCACGTTTGAGTAACTTGTTAGGTAGCAGTATGTAACTAACACACCAGTTGATGCTGAGGCAGCTGGTCCAATAACCGTACTCATAAGACCTTGGTTCTAACGGAGCAGCTTCTTCAGTCTTCTGAATTGATCAGACAGGGGAATGTTGGTCTTGAATATTTCTGACTGTTACAGGGCATCCTTTCAGACTCCTTTCCTCATATGGATGGCAGAAATACATTTAACACATTGTCCAGAGTCACCAAAGAGCCCCCCCTTCCCTGCAGGTAGAATGGTAAAGGCACAGTGCCCTTGGTGGGCTGGACCTCCCCACTGCTGCCCATAACTACGGGAGCTGGTCAAGACCTGAACTTCTCGGTTACAAGGGCAGACACAGGCAATTCCTGCTTAAATTGAGAGTGCAGCCAATGTCAGGGCCCTTACTGCCTCTCCCTTACCCCATCCTGGTGAACAGCGATGAGGGTCTGACCTATGTTGCATTCTATCTCTGGACAAAGTTATCAGAGAATCCACAGGAAGCTTACATGTATAGGCTCCACATTCACATATATGTTCCACACTCACCCACATGTTTCATGTTCACATACATGCCATGTTCATACAATACAGGGTCGGCAAAAGTAGGTTTACAGTTGTGAGTACATGCAGCAGAGTTTATTCTTATATTATTATTTATTAATTATTGTATTATTTTCTAGATGAACAACTATGAACCTACTTTTGCCCTCTCTTGTATGTTCCATGTTCATATACACATCACACAAAGGCAGAGACCTTGCTTTTTCGTTCACTGCCATGTACAAACACCTACCCCATGATGGACGGGTAAAAGGCACTCAGTAAATATTTGTTGAATTTATATTTTAATAGCTTGAGGTGGAACCTGACCAAGGGCCAGAGCATGTACCTTCCATTCCCTTCCCCTTTTCATTACATCAGTCTCATAGCACCCCTAGGAATCTGGGAGGATTTGGAGAACACCCCCAATCAACTTAGCTAGGTGCATTGCACTGAGGAGATGAGGGGCTAGCTCAAGTGCGCCATCGTCAGCCCCCTCCACTCTACCCCAGCCTTCAAGCAAGAGGACCACTCCTTGTCCCCTGCAAGGAAATCGGTACACAAACACCATCTCTGCAAAGCTTCAAGCCCAAGGTCTCAGACATGGACCGGCTTTGTTCCAGGGACACCAGGGGACTAGAGATATTAGTGGGGGTTCTCTGTTGACTAGGGCCAAAGTGTCTGGTGCCAGGAACCAGAAAATATGGAGTGACATATTCTGTAACTAGGGCAACTGGCCTCGGGCCTCATTCTACCAGCGTCAGAGGGAAATAAACCATGTGTGTTTAACAGATGCAGTGGAGGAATGTCCTGGCATAATGCCTGACAGCCAGTAAGCACTTAATAAATATGTATTGAATGAATGAGAAAGATCTTAAGCCCTGCAATGTATTCATTGGTTGCCAGTGAGGAAAGGTAAAAATCAGATTTGTGAAACCAATTGCTCCCTCTCGTCCTCACAACCCACACACAGAAAAGAGCAGAAAGGAAGGTTAAAAAAAAAAAAGGTACCATTAGAATGGTATGATGATGCTATCTCTGCTTGGTGATGTAGATCAAAACGCTTTCCCTCTCTGGGCTTAGCTACCTAGTGTTGAAAACCTGTGGCTCTGTGCTTCCACAAGACACTGTCCCTCAAAGGGAACTACACGGTGTCCCTGCAAACAGAGTGCAGGACATCCTTTCGCCGAGGCAGAAACAACATGGAGAAGACACTGTCATTCACACCATGGAACCGACCTTGTTCTCCACCTCGGGCTTCAACTCAGGAAGGAGCCCAGTTACTCTTTTGCTAAACAGAGCAGGTATTCTTCTTTGGAGCCTGTTGGTAGGAACATTGTGGAGAGGTTAAAGAGAAGGTTCTGGTGAAAACAGGCCCTTCTTTTCAAGTTTTAATTTTGCATGCTACACTTTCATCCCTCTGCAGTGGGAAAGCCTGTCTCCAAGAACAGCGGGGCATGGTAAAAGGGAACAGGGTTTCTGGTGTGCATGGATCCCTTCCTTGGTCGACCCCTGCAATGAGAGCAGCTGGTGGCAGGTACCAGCAGCGTGACTTCCAAGAAGGAGGAGAAGATGAGAAGAGATGAGAGCAAGTTTGGGAGAGCAGGGCTCTTCTGCCTCCTGCTCTGTGTCTTCCCAGTTTTGCCAACAGTGAAAAGGGGCTTTCTGAAAAGAGCAAAAGGAAAAAGTAGAAAAAGACATTTTTAAGTTTAAAAACTTTATTAAATTGTGTGTGTGTGTGTGTGTGAAAATAAGGCACTATTTCAAGATCAATAGTATTTGTAGACAACACCTAAAACCTTGCTGAATCTCTATTCAGCAAACAAATCAAAATGTGTACAGGAAAGTAGAGGAAAGTTCATGAATATCACATGACAAAAGGATTTCATGCTCAACGTAGTTTGGGAAATGATTTATTGCAGGACTTCTCAGGGCCTTTCATGTCTGACTGGGCATTCAAGAGACCTGACAGAGCAACTTCTTCCTCAGAAGAGTAGAGGTTTCAGAGGACACTTCGGGAAACACTGGCTTAGGAGCAATGACTCACTTTTCTTATTTGAAAAACAATTATGCAAATGGAAAAGAATTATTCTCCCTTGTTTGAGAAGGCAAACCAAAAATCTGTATAAGTTTTTTTTTTAAGTTTTTAAAGATTTTATTTATTATTCTTGAAGAGAGGGGAAGGGAGAGAGGCAAAGAGGGAGAGAAACATCAATGTATGGTTGCCTTTTTCACCTGCCTCCAGCCTCAGACCTGGCTGGAGACCTGGCTTGCAATCTGGTTATGTGCCCTGACCGGAAATTGAACCAGTGACCTTTGGGTTTGCAGGCCGGCACCTTATCCACTGTGCCATTAGCCAGGGCTGTACAAGTTTTGAAATTACTCCTTTAGAGGAATAAAATTTGTAATTTAGTTTCAGTATGAACCTTTGCATGGAAGACAGAGGACAACTAATCCAGGCTTGATATTCTGAAGCACTTGCTAACAATAGCTGCTATTTCCAAGTCAAGAGCAGCTTTAGGAAGACTGAGTAACCTGTCTCTGGAATACTGATAGGTTTTTCAGTATTTGCTCTTGCTGACTCTGCTAAATATCATCGCCTATGGCCTTGGCTGGCAGGGATCCGTTGGTTGGAGCATTCTCCCATAACCAAAGGTTGCTGGTTTAATTCCCAGTCAGGAGATATGCAGGCTCAACCCCTGGTTGGGGTACAAGCAGGAAGCAGCCAGTCCCCTGCACTGAATGAGAATAAAATAAACCTTTAAAAATAAATATTATTGTCTATATGCATGCAGATAAAGATATATAAAACATGTGTATATATGTTATATGTGCATGAATATGTTTATATTCAATTTTTAATTTAATCTTTACAGTCTTATATAAAGAGACACTATCATTACCCCCATTTTGTAGATAAGAAAACTAAGTCTCCAGAACATTACATAACTTTTCCAAGGCACATATAAAGTAAAAGGCTCAGCAAGGATCCAATAGTAATGAGGCGATTGCAGCCATATTCTTTACCATGCAACTAACTAGATTGATCCCCTGTAAGTCATTGGACAATAGCTGTGACCACCAGTCATGACAGGGACACTGTAGATAAAATTTTGATGTAGAAAAGTGTATTTTATGTGACTTAAAATTTTGATGTAGAAAAGTGTACTTTATGTGATTTGGAGTATCCTTCCAAATACTTATGATTTGAGTTTTTCATCAACTTATATAGACTGCAAATGATAGTATTTATAAAAACATTTAATTCAATTTTAGTGACTGCTATGTGCCTTCATTTTCAAAAATGCAACTGATAAGAGATAGGGGAGTAAAAATGTCAAAGATGGTATCTGACCTCAAAAAGCTTATGGGCCCAGCACTTCCCTTAAGATTAGGAACAAGACAGGGATGGCTGCTTTCACCTCTCTTATTATCTACAGCAATCAGTCAATAAGAAGAAATAAAAGGCACCCAAACTGGAAAAGAAAAAGTGAAACTCTCAGTATTTGCAGATGACAGGATACTGTGTATAGAAAACCCTAAAGATTCCACCAAAAAAACAGACAAACAAAACAAAAAAAAAAAAACTACTAAAACTGATCAATGAATTCTGTAAAGCAGCAGGATACAAAATAAATATTCAGAAATCAGTTGCATGCTTTTACACCAATAATAAACTACCAGAAAGTGAAACTAAGAAAAAAATTCTATATACAATTACACAAAAAATACAAAAGAATGAACTTAACCAAAGAGGTAAAAGACCTATACTCAGAAAATTATAAGATACTGAAGAAAGAAATTGAAAAAGATACAAATAAATGAAAGCATATACTGTGTTCATGGATAGGAAAAATTAACATCATTAAAATATCCATACTACTCGAAGCAATCTATAGATTCAAAGCAATTTCTATCAAAATACCAATGGAACATTTCACAGAACTACAACTAATAATAAAAAAATATACATGAAACCACAAAAGACCCTGAACAGCCTTAGCAAAGAAGAACAAAGTTGGAGGAATGATGCTACCTGATCACAAACTATACTATAAAGCCACAGTAATCAAAACAACATAGCATTGGCAAAAAGCAGACATATACATCATGGAACAGAAGAGAGAGCCAGAAATAAACAACACCTATACAGTCCATTAATATTTGACAAAGGAGGCAAGAGCATACAATGAGTAAATACAGTTTGTTTAATAAATAGTGTTAAGAAAATTAAATAAATACATGCACAAAATGAAACTAGACCACCTTCTTACACCTATACAAAAATAAACTCAAGATGGATCAAAATCTTAAATGTAAGACTTGAAACCATAAAACTTTTAGAAGAAAACATAAGCAGTAAAATCTTTGACATTTCTCTTAGCAATATTTTTTTCTAATTTATCTCATTGGGCAAGGGAAACAACAGAAAAAATGAACAAATGAGACTACATCAAACCAAAAAGATTCCTCACAGCAAAGGAAACCCTATCAACAAAATTAAAAGACAATCCTCTGAATAGAACATATTCGCCAATGATACATCTGAGAAAGGGTTAATGCCAAAAATTTATATAGAATTCATGCTACTCAACAACAACAACAAAAACTAATCTAATTTAAAAATGAGCAAAGGACCTGAACAGACCCTTCTTCAAAGAGGACATACAGATGGCCAATAGACATGAAAAGATCTTCAACATCTGGCCCTGGCTGGTGGCACAGGGGATAGGGCACTGGCCTGAGAACCCAGGGGTCGCTGATTTAATTCCCAGCCAGGGCACATGGCCAGGTTGCAAGCCAGATCTCCAGCCAGGTCTGTGGCTGGAGGCAGATGGAAGGCAACTATGCATTGATGTTTCTCTCCCTCTCAGCCTCTCTCCCTTCCTTTCTCTCTGGAAATAATAAATAAAATATATTTTTTAAAAAGATGTTCAACATCACTAATCATCAGAGAAATGAAAATTAAAACCACAGTGAGATATCACCTCACACCTGTCAGAATGGCTACCATCAATAAATCAACAAATAAGTGCTGGCAAGGATGTGGAGAAAGAACGCTTTTGCACGATTGGTGGGAATGCAGACTAGTGCAGCCACTGTGGAGTATGGAGTTACCTCAAAAAATTAAAAACAGATCTTCCTTTTGACCCAGTAATCCCACTTCTGGGAATATATCCAAAGAAACCCAAAACACTAATTCATAAAAATATATGCACCCCTAAGTTCATCGCAGTGTTATTTGCAATTGCCAAGATGTGGAAGCAACCCAAGCACCCATCAACTGACAAGTGGATAACAAGTGTGGGTGATACATGCTATGGAATATTATTCAGCCATAAAAAGAATAAAAGCTTACCATTCCTCATCATTCCTAGAGGGTATTATTATATTCAATGAAATAAGCCAGTACAGAAAAAGATAAATACCATATGATCTCACTAATATGTGGAATTCATAGCAAACAAGTGAACAAACAAAATTGAAACCGATTCATAAGCACAGAGAGTAGATTTGTGACTAGCAGAGGGGAGGAAGGTTGGAGTACTGAGGGAAAGCAGTGAAAGCAGGCAAAAGAGATGAAGGGATTAATGAGTACACATTGGAAGTCACAAAATAGTCACCGGGATGTCAAGTACAGCATAAGGAATACAGTCAACAATATTGCAACAACTACGTATGGCGCCAGGTGGACATTGGAAATACCAGGGGGAACGCTTTGTAAAGCATATGATTGTCTGATCACTAGGCTACGCACCTGAAGCCAATACAAAGTAGCATCAAAAGTAATCTTTAATCGAAAAGTAAATACATAAATAAGCTTATGGTCTGTTAAGAGACAAGATGACACATAGGAAACCATGAAACACTGGTTACATTTCTAGCACGTGGGCTGGGCCTCAGTTGCTGGGGGCACCCAGAGAAGCCAGTCGGGGTCCCCTACACAGTGTGGCTGCCTACAATACATGATTTTATGCGTGCCTCATGATGAAGGTTGATCATATTGGCTGCCCTGCTTCTGAAATTTTTTTCCTCAGTGTGTGTAAATAGTAGTGAGAAACAAACAAACGCTAGGTGCTTGTGCCCAGGGAGGTTTCCAAGGGCCAGCTCCTGTGGCTCACTGTCTAGAGCCTTCTCTGGTATCCACTTTGCTCACCCAGGATGCAGGACAAGCAGAGAGTGTCAAAGAATGTGTGCTTCACCCAACAGCCCTCAACCAATGGCTGTCAAGTGTTGGGTCAATACCTTAGCCCCTTTGCCCATCACAGGGATAATTCTGAGTCTACACTGTTGCCCATAACTCGCCTTGTACTTCTTACACCGACACATGCCTAGCTTCCCTGTTATCAATATCCCTCATCAGAGTGGTACATTTGTTACAACTGATGAACCTACATTAACACAATATCACCCAAAGTCCATAGTTTAACTGAGGGTTCACTCTTGGTGTTGTACTTCTACGGGTTTGGACAAATGTATGACATGTATTCATTATTCTAGTATTGTACATTCTATTTTCATTGTTCTAAAAATTCTCTGTGCTCCACCTATTTACCCCTTCCCTCCATCACCAACCCTTGGCAGTCACTGATCTTTTCCTGTCTCTATCGATTTGCTTTTTCCAGAATGTCATATAGTTGGATTGTACAGTCTGTAGCCTTTTCAGTTTAGCTTCTTTCACTTAGTAAGATGTTAACATTGCTCTTTACTATATAGGAAAATTTTGTAAAGGGAAAAGGCACCTAGGGAGCTGGGGAATAGCTGGAAGAACAGAGAAAGAAGGCCCTTGTGGAACTAGAAAGCAAATTTCACAAGCATCGCAATTTTGCCCAGGGCCTGCTTCGAGCTGAGCTTGAAAGAATGAATTTTACACATGCACTGTTCCTCATGAAACCCTAATTCCCACTTGTACTAAGAGACTTTCGAGCAAAGAGCGAGTCAGAAAACAAATCCTACTGGAGCCTGTTCTAACAGCTGTGGTACTTGGTGCACGTTGCCAGAGCAGGGCCCTAACTGGCTTAGTCCACCCTGAAAAAACCAGCCCATTCAGACTCTGCCATGAATGCAAATCTTACCCCTCAGTGGGCACATTTCATCTTTCAATGTCCTCACCTAGAACATGGAGTTACCTTAATACTCCCCTCAGCTCTGAGCAGGCTGAACAAGATCTCTCAGCCTTGCTTTTCTGTTTTCCCTGTGATCCCTAACTTGGTTTTTCCCAGAGAGGGAATCTGATTGAGCTTGTTCACTGGACTGCCCCTTAAGTGAGATGCAGCCCTCAACCTGTGAGTGGGATTCAGGCAATGCAGGACCTTAGCCTGCCAGTGTGCGACAGAGCTTACAAACAGGGGCAGATTCTGTTCTCTGTTGTCAACAAAAATTCCCAGTCTGAGGTTAGAAAGACAAGACACTATTCAGCTGAACAATTTGCTAGCCAGGGAAACACAGCCACCAGTGGAAACTGAAAGTGCACTCCACAGAGCAAAGAGGAGACCCCCTTATATAGAGAAAGTTTCTGTTCTGTTTCCCCGACGGGTCCCTTTCTATGTAAATGGAGAATCCAAATCTTCACAGTCCTGATTGGTCAGTATCACGCATTCTAATAAGTTGTTATGGAGCAGTTCTAATCAGTCAGTATAGACGAAAATGAGGATATGGTTGTGCAGTTCTGATTGAATGGGGCAAATCTTACTCCACTGGTCAGAAGATGAAACCAGGAGCTCCCTTATAAGGGTTGACTTGGGCAGCAGGAGCCTGAAACGTCTGCAGCTTTTTCCTGAAATGCAGAATCTGTGCAAGGCCTCTGTCAGCAGTGGCTGCTAGACTCTGATTATTAATTTGTGTCGGTTAACCATGAAGAGTCCTTCTTGGCATGTCTTCCTTCTCAAGATTCACACTGTGAGGGGGTTGTGGGAGGAGAGGCGGGAGACCCATAGAAGTATATGGGGGAGCACCGAGAGGACAGAGAGCTCAGGGGTATTTAACCAGAAGGGCTAGAGGAAGCATTTACTGGCTCTTTCCAAAAGATAGATACTCCAGGGGAGCAGCAAAACATGAAGTTAGACCAGGATTCCATGAGGACTGTGAAATCAGTCTACCTTCTTCCTTCTCATTCATACCCCACTTGACCAGGTTTCTGCCTCCCAAATCTCTGAATTTTTCCCCTCCACCTTTATTCCTTCAGTTGGAACTCAAATTTCCCTCTGCCTCAAGCCATAGAATTGTATAGATAGAAAAGTATAGATGTCATCTCCTCAATTTCAGATATCGAAACCATGACCCAAAGAAGCAGAGGGGCATTGCTGAGACTTGTCTTAGAGTCAACTATCTACCTGTCCTGACTATCTCTGTACCCCAGTGTCCATGGGACCTCTCCATAGCTTCCCAGAGGGCTCTCAGAGTCACACCAGCCATGGGGATGACAAGAGTTTTTCCAGACACAAGGTATGAGTATTCCGGAGGTCCCTAAGCTTCCATGTCCTCATAGCTGATATAGGTAGGAGCCCATGTCATCCTGGCTGGATGAGGATCATGTGGATAGCCTAGCAAACTGAGAAACTCCAGCAAGTCATTCTGCCCATTGAGTGATACATATCATTGTTACTTCTAAAGGAGTACCAGCTAAGATCACTACTCCTGATCACTGAATCAAGGTAGGGTTAAAAGTTACAAAGATTAAAACAATTCACTTGCAAGTCACCTGAAACAGGGAAAACGCAACTATTGGACAAAATCGTCACAAAGCTGCATAGAAGAATCCAGATGCTTAACCATGTCCTTCTCCTTGGTTATCTCGGGAATAGGCAGTCCCAGCTCTGAAGGAACAAGACCTGGATACAAACCCTGATTCTTTGCTTACTCATGGCTGAGCAATTCACTAGTCTGAGGCTCTGCTCTCTCATCTGCCTAATCCTGGACTATCGTGAGAATTCATTCAGATAATGTCTTCAAGGGCTTCAACTTCAGACAGGTACAGAGTACTACTAATGAAATAGTCATTAACACCATCATGGCTGGATCATACTGAACTCAGATCTAACCACGACCATCCCCAAGCTAAGTAGGTGATGTTTTAGCAGGTGACAACCAGGCTTTGCTGGGACAGAGCCACCAGGACCTCACATCTGAGTGCCCACACAGAGTTGGTCCTGGACACTCATGTATCTAATGCATCGTGTCTCCATCTTGACACTATTTACTTCTGGACTGGTTAATTCTTTGTGGGGAGGCCTGTTCTGTGCCTTTCCCAGTCTTCTACTCACTAGACGCCAGTAGCACCTCCCCTAATTGTGACAACCAAAGCTGTTTCCCAGCATCGCCAGATGTCCTCTGAGGGACAAAAAACCATCCCTGACTGAGAACCACTGATCTAGAGAAATGCCTGTGGTGGATTTCTGAGGCGGAGTCAGAGGACCTATGGAGTTTCTGGCTATAAACCTCCCGCCCAGGGTGTCCTTTTCTAGTAAACCACTGAGGAACATTCATCTCACCTATTTAACAAGTACTTCTTTCCGAAGAAAGAAAATAAACTGGGAAAATAATTTGGCGAACATGTAACATGTGTACTTATTTACAAGGCTGCTTCAACTCCCTGATTACACATCTATGACTAAGTGTCTTCTGGATAAAATGTTGGGGTTTTCTAAACCTCAGACACAGGTGGTATGTTCACGGGGGCCCCTTGCCCGTGGTTACACATTGTGACCAGTCAGGAGCCCCATGAGGGGGTCCCTGGACCTTCACAAAAGCATCTTTCCCCGGTTATTTATCACTTTCTAGTGCAGCATAACCAAGGCACTGTTCCAATTCCAGGGCCTCATCTTCAGGGGGCCCTTTAAAAGGAAAATAACGTAAAAGGATAAATGAGAGGAGCAATGAATGGAACCTCTCCATTTCATGTTACTTTTTGTTGACCCCTGTGACTCAGATTCATTACGTATAAGCTCTGCCCCGGCCACTCACCTCCCCATTCAAACAAATGAATACATAAGTAGAAACACCGGGCTGTGATTGAGACATAGCTGGCCAAAAGTCTGTTCCTTGGTTCCCCAAGTCCACCCCCAGCAGCTCCCTGTTGTCTGCAGCTCACCTTCTCCAGAAATCCACTGGGAGAGCCCTCTGAGCGAGCCCTTCATAATCTCATACCTGGAAAATGTGCAGAAACTGGTCCTTCCCAGGTGCAGGGAACTAAGGTGTCTCCACTCACTGTGGCCACACAGCAGCCACAGGGAGAAGCCAGAGTGCCCAGAAATCCGGCTGCGACCCATCGGGGAACGGGCCCCAGGAAGGGAAGCTGGAAGCAGGGCAGGGAGGGTGGGCCTGAAGGGAGAGGGCCTTTACTGAGCACTTATTACTCGCCTCACCAGTAAGACCTTTTCTTGTGCCCACAGGAGGGAGCTATTATTATCCCCAATGTCATCAACAACTGACTCAAGACGCTTAGCCAGCCGCACCTGGGGCTCCCCAGGCTGGCTCTGTAGTTCAGTCACCCGATACAGTAGATGCCACAGTCTTCACCCATTAAAGAATCCTGGCCCCCAGGTGATTGGGGACCCCCCAGGTCCCTTCAGGACCTACGTGTAGAGGAGGGAAGTGTGGACCCAGGGACGCTGCAGTGGGCAGATGCTGCCCTGTTCAGTTACCCATCCCAGAGCCGCACCGTGCTCCAGGGGTCCTCCTCCCCTACACCCAAGCAGGGAGCACTAAGAGCCCTTTGAATGTGCGCTTAATAAAAGCCTTTGGGAAGACAAACCCACAAACTCGGCATGCCGAATGATATGCCCCAGAAGAAACCACGACTGCATGATGGGCTTTTCCATATAGTGTGTACCGCTGTCTCTCTTCCCGTAGAGCGGTGGTTCTCAGGGTTCGGGTAGCTCCCCAAGGACATTGGGCCATGTCTGGAAGCATGGTTCCTTCTCACCACTGGGGCAGGGTGGGAGTGGCTACTGGCCTCCAGTGGGTAGAGGGCAGGGACGCTGTTAAACATCCTACAATGCACAGGATGCCCCCCCGCCCCCGCCACGAAACATTACCCCATCCAAAATGTCAATAGTGCTGAAGTTGAAAACCCCACTGAGAAGAGCAATGGTCACCACAAAGTAGATACAGAGCCTGGAGTACAACCCTCGTCCAGGTCAGAGGCCTGTCCCTGTCCAGGCCTGTTTCAAAGGATCACAGAATCTTAGAACAGCCAGAGACTGAGACAGCCAGACCAACTGAAACCCAGCTGGGGTGTTAGGACAATCCTAAAACAAAGCTACATAATGTTTACCAAACCACACTGCCATGCTTTGCCAACTTCACATTCTGCCCAGGTACGTGTAGCAAATTAACTAAAACTGGTACTCCTTACCTCAAACTCTTAATCCGTATGTTCAGGGCACAGTGCCTCATTTCCCTGCTGCAACTGTTCCCCAGCCTGGGATAGCCCTCTTTGTGTTCAAGCCCAATATAAGATCCAGGCAAGATACACTGGCTCGGAGCCCAGCAAATCACCCCAGCTGGGGTTCTGGTGATTTTAATGTTTTCTGGCTCCTTGGCTCACTTGGCAAACCGGGATCAGATCTGCAAGAATCGAAGGAGACCCACACGGGAGGCTGGGCCAGGGGAGTTGCACACGTGAGGCTCTGCACGGCCTGAAGCCCGTGGGCAGGCGCCTGGCATTCCTCAAAAGCTGCCCAAAGCTGCTCTCAGCCCCCAGCCCAACCCTGCTCCCAGCTCCCTCCCACTTCAGGCAAGTTACAGGGAGCTGACCAGGGCCACATGGCCACCCAGCATGGTTTCCACCTCCCTCGACTCCTCCCCATCCCTGTCCTTCTCCTCCACCCCTCCCTCTTCTTCCTCACCTCCTCCCACTTCTCCTCCTCCTCCCCAGGCAGCCACACTGTTATCTATGATAAAAACCCTCTAGCCCTGGCTGGTAGCACAGTGGATCAGGTGCTGGCCTGCAAACCCAAAGGTCGCTGGTTCCATTCCCATCCAGGGCAACATAACCAGGTTGCAAGCCAGGTCTCCAGCCAGGTCTCCAGCCAGGTCCGTAGCCAGAGGCAGGTGAAAGGCAACCATGCATTGATGTCTCTCTTCCTCTCTGCCTCTCTCCCTTCCCCTCTCTCTAAACATAATAAATAAAATCTTTAAATTAAAAAAAAATAAAAGTGCCCTACTGTACTTTGCCACAGAAACAAAAACTGCTCAGGGAAAAAACTTGGGAACATTTTGTAATACAGGGTCACAAAAGATTTAAAAGTCATTCTCTCTACTGGAGGTCTCGTTTACACTAGGCAGAAACAACAACAAAATAAAAACCTGTCAAATGGATTTTGCAACAAAGGCAAAGGCTACAGAGGCGAATCCAGTTGGGGGTGGAGGAGGGGGAAGAGGAAAGGGAGAGGCAGCAACATGAAGTCGCCATGTGGAAGAAATTACAGTCCAAGCGCTGGGAGTGCTGGGTGCTGCATGATAAAGTGTCCCCGCTGCTCGGCTCCCTGAATGTTCCGAGTGCCTGCAGACCACCCCTCTCCATGCCAGGAACACCGCTCCCTGCCCTTCTGCTCAACCAACAGAACTCTCGGGCATAGCTGTGCAACTACACCCCGATCAGAGACAATGCTGGGATCAAGGGGAAAGTCACCTGGCATGGCAGGGCCTGTGGTCACAGTTAGAAGCTGCCTTTATGTCTCCTGACTCCGTCCTCATTCTGCGGAACTCTATCTGAAAGTTCCTCGGGTAAGCCTCCTCTAATCCCCCAGATTCAGTCTTTCCCTCAACAAATATTGAATGAATATTGAATGAATAATAATTATTGAGTGGCCCCCAAGGTTCAGGTACCCTTCAGTGTAATCTCTCAGAGCAAACTACTATTGAACAATACTGATGGGATTAAGTAACAACTTCGTGATTATTTCTTAGGATTCATTCCTACCCCCAACCCATCATCCTTTCCAGAATGTTAATCTGCATGAGAGCAGGAGCCAAGTTTGCCTGGTTAATTGTTACATTCCATCGCCCTCAGTGGCAGGACATAGTGAATGAATGAGTGAACGAGTGAATAAGCAAACTCTCTTGGTCAGGGCTGACCAACAGAAATCCTAATGCTAGTTGCAAAGGCAAGCCATATGTGTGATTTAAATTGTTCTAGACACCACATTTAAAAAAATAAAAGTAATGGGTAGCGATGTAAATTAAAGCATAGAGAACATAGTCGATAATATTCCAGGTGGATACTGGAACTATGAAGGGGAACACCTTCTAAAGTATATGATTGTTTAACCACTATACTATATATAAAATAATATTGAAAGTAAACTATAACTGAAGAAGAAAAATAAGAAATCTTTAGCCCTGACTGAGTGGCTCAGTAGCATCCCATGCACCAAAAGTTTGGGTGTTTGATTTCTGTCAAGGCACATACCTAGGTTGTGGGTTTGATCCCCAGTTGGGGTGCGTATAGGAGGCAACTGATCAATGTTTCACTCTCACATTGATGTTTCTCTCTCTCTTCCTTCCTCCCTCTCTAAAATCAATAAATATATCCTTGGGTAAGGATTTTTAAAACTTAAACAAACAATAGAAATAATTTTAACACTATGTTTTATTTAACTTACTATATCTAAGATATTATCATTTAGGCATTTAATCAATTTGAAATAAAAGAGATGTTGTGCAGTCTTTTTCTCACACTAAGTCCTCAAAATCTGCTATGTAATTACTCCTACAGTATGTATATCTTTATGGGGACTAGCCTCATATCAAGGGCTCAGTAGCCCCATATTATATTAGACAGTGCAAGTCTGTTCACCACTACGACCTTACCAACGTGCTTGAATTATGGTAGAGAAGGAGACAAATGATACTGTACCATACGAAGAGACTACACAGCCATTATGCTTATGGCCTCTTGCATTAGACTGCCTGATTCAAATCCTAACCCATCACTTGCTGTTTGGGTGACCCAGGGCAAGTTATGCAACCTCACTGTGCCTCAGTTTCCTTTTCTATAAAGGGGGACGGGAGCTAAGAGTATTTACATGATAAGAGATATGTCAGGAACAATAAAGCCCTTAGAACTATGGCTATCACATAGTAACTACTCAATAATATTAATCACTTAATGTTTTATTATCCATTTATATCACAAAGAGATATTTACATCCACTTCTTGGCCCTAGAAATGGGAGATAAGTGATAGGACAGAAGAAAAAGCAATATCCATTTTAGAACTGCATTCTGAATGTATTCTTTTATGGACATAGCAGGATGTGTTTCAGCAAAAAAGAAAGAAAGAAAGCAAAAAAAAAAACAACAACTGATTATGGACATGCAAATTGCATAGGAAAGGAAAAAAACTTTTAAACGCCCATACAGAAGAGGCTTTACACTCTGCCAAGACACACATTATCTATCATTGGTGAGAATGGGAAGTTCTGGTTTAAATAAAAACCTTTTGCAATCTTCTACAGGCTACTTTAATGCCTTTCTCTCATGTGAAATTTAAGTTCCACAAATTGTGTGTTTTCCAGCCAACACAGAAAGCAAGTGACATTTACATGTGATTTCCTGTCTGAGGCAGAAAGGCTGCTCAGGAAAGCTGAGCACTCAGAGGACTTTAGGCTCAGGGCAGAGGTCTTCCCCAGCCCTGACTGCTGTCACCATGGCCTTGGAGTACAGGGGTGCCACGCTGGGAACAACAGAATAATAATACCCACCTTATAGGGATGTTGTACCTTTTAATTAAAATAATATGAGTGACAACACTTGACCCAAAGTAGGTACTTGATAAATGTTTTCTTAGGGGAATGCAAACTGATGCATGTGTCTCATTAAAGATGCCACAACCTCATTAAAAATGTCTTCTTTATTTTGAGCTAAAAATGTGTTCTAATGCTGCCCTTTTTAACTTATACAGAATGAGCCTAATCTCTCTTCCAAAAAGCCCTCAAATGTATGAGAGTAATTTCTAATAACCTCCCCACTAAATGTTCACTTTTCCCCAAACCCCAATTTCCTCCAACAAGACAAGAATTTGTTGTCTTCAAAGTAACTAGAAGCATCTGGGCTGTAGCGGATCCCAAGACGCATCTCAGCCCGGTAACATGCCTGTAGCCCCACAGGATTCCACACGTAGTCTCGTGGGATATGGATTAAAATTAACCTCATGATTATCCTAATGCTTCCTGGATTATATAAAATTCAAGGAACTTTTTCCATATGTTCTCCCTACCCGCAACACTGACTACAGATGCTGTTTTGTTTGAAGGAGGCTGTTTTAGAATTAATACGTTCTTCACAGCTGAAATCCAGCTCTGAACCTTTGAAGTGACATTTATCGTAGTCTTGGGAAAGGTTCAGTGGAGGTGAGAAGTGACAGCTAAGGGTGATAAATCAAATGCTGCTCAGTTTTCATTTAAGAGCAAACTATCATCCAGTCAGCCTGGCTCAGTCATCAGCCAGCTCTGGCTGTGTGGAATCTCTTATGTAAATGGTAAACAACATTTAATGGTGACAATGTCTTCCACCGCTAGGTTGAGGCGTCAGCTCCTGTTCTCCACTTAAACTTGACATCTTAAGCTGCTGGTTGGAAGAGAATCATGTTAACAAAAACATTTCAGGGCTAATCATAATCATAAAGCCTTTCTTAGGAACGATGCTACTTGTGCAGTATGTTCAAAACACACCTCGTCCGCTCTGCCTCCTCAGCCCTGAATGGAAAGGCACAGTAATCTAGCACCAATGTCCAATATGGCAGCCGATGGCCACCTGCGTGCGTCCACTGAGCCTTGGAAATCCGGCTAGTTTGAATTGCGATGTGCTGTAAGTATAAAATTATACACACAGGATTTCAAAGATTTAACATAAACTATGGGAAATTAGCTTATTAATAATCTCCATGTTGATTGTATGTTGAATTTGATAACATTTTGGATATATTAGATTAAACGAAATGATTTTTAAAATGAAGTTCACCTCTTTTTTCTTTTTTTTCAATGTGGCTACTAGAAAATTTTGAGTTCATGTCTTCATCGAATGGCTTCTACTACATTTTTGTTGAACTGCATTAGCCTCAAAGTGGGGAGCTGGAAATCCCCCCTTTGTCGGGCTCTTGCCCTGGATTCAGACTCGGGAGCAAAGGCCCTCCATCGGAAGCGATCGCTGATGTTGCTGCTTCTTTATTGGTTACACTGCAGCAGTGGTCTGAAACTTCAGTGAACATAAGTGCTATGGATTGAATTGTTTCCTCCAAAAATTCATATTTGAAGCCTTAACCCCCATGTGACTGAATTGGCAATAAGGACTTTAAGGGGGTGATTATGGTTAAATGAGGTCCTAAGGGTAGAGCCCTGTTCCAGTGGAGCCAATGCCCCGACAAGAAGAGGAAGAAACACCAGCACTCTCTCTTCAGCAATGAGAAGGTGACCATCTCAAGCCAGCAAGAGAGCCCTCATTAGAAACGAAACACTGGGGGAACCTAGATCTTGGACTTACCAGACTTCGGAGGGAGACAAAACCCATTTCAGTTGTTAAAGCCCCCCATTCTGTGTATTCTGTTACAGCAGCGTATGTACAGGCAGTTAGGTTCTATTCCTGAAAGATGCCGATTCTATGGCTCTGGGATAGACCTGGAAATTAGCCTTTTTAAGCAAGCAGTCTAGGAATCCTAGTTCCATGGACTGCTTGCAAGTACCCTGGACTGAAAGAAGCATAATTTCCTAGGCTCCTGTTGGCGCTGTTGCAGCCAGAGTTGGGGGCCAGGAACCAAGTCACTAGTTCCACCACTCCCTCTGTGGTAACCAAATTAGTCTGAACCTGAGCGCCCCCTTTCGGTAAAGCGGTTTTCATCATGCGTGCAACCTCCCTAATGGACAGGTTTTCCCTGCTATGCGCTATCCGAAAGTTGAGGGTTCCTATGAAACCTTTTTTAGTAAACTGAAATGGTGTGAAGTAAACAAGCAATCACTTAAGGACACATGAGGCTAATGGATGCACAAAACTAATCGAGATGAAGCACAGATGCTCACAGAGTGTAGTTTCTGGGGAAGGAGCTTGGCGGTGCCAGTCTCGCCGCCCAGGTGTGCGCCGCGTCTGTAAAAGCTCACTGGAAAACAAACGCTGAGCGCGCGATTTGCACCTCTTGCCTTTTCCCATCAAAGAAAAAAACCTCTTCAAGTTCCTTCTGGTTAGAAAAAATAGGTATTAACATCGGTCTTTCAAAAAAGAGAAGTGGAGTAAAGCAAAGTTTCAAAAAGCGGAGTATACTTGTATGCTTATTGAAAACTTGTATACGCGCAACTATAACTCATATTAGTAAAGTTTGTGTTTGCATGAAATAAGTAAAAGTGCCCTGGCTGGTGTGGCTCAGTGGATGGAGTGTGGGCCTGCAAACCAAAGGGTTGCTAGTTCAATTCCCAGTCAGGGCATATGCCTGGGTTGCAGGCCAGGTCCCGCCTTGGGGGTGCGTGAGAGGCAACCACACATTGAGGTTTCTCTCCTTTTCTTTCTCCCCCGCTTCCCTGCTCTCTAAAAATAAATAAATAAAATCTTTTTAAAGACAAGTAAAGATAAGAAGTTACATTTTCTTTCTGGATTCCAATGAATTATCTTTAATCTGTGAGACTTTTCATTGAACAAAAAGTTGTAATTCTTCATATTTCCTTGCTTTTACACATGCTGTTTCTATTCCACCTTCTGCCTTCTGTGCACTTAGAAAAAGACAGCTCCTCCAGATTCAGCTCATCAATTTCTTCTGTGCAGCAACTCCTTCCCTTCTGCCTTCCACAGGTGATGGTGCTCATTCAGCCCCTCTGAGCACTTTATTGACTTAACACATTGAATTGCAAATATTTAACCTGTCAGCACCTTGAGGGCACCAAGGTGCTTTATTCCTCTGTTTCACCTGTGTCTTGCACACAGTTCCTGGCACACACTATGTTTTTTTTTTTTTTAATTGTTTGTAGTAAGAAAACCAATGAACTAAGTGTGGTTAATGAGTACTTTAAGCAAGTTGCTGCCCTTCTCAGTGGAAGCAGAATCACCCCAGTGGATCATGAGCAATAACTCTCATGAAGGAGCACAGTGCAAAAAGCTACCTAAAAACACACTGTGCCTTCATTTGGGGGTTACAAAAGCACATAGAATTCACCCACAGCTGAGGATGAAAGCCTAAGCCACTCACGGCATAAAGAACAGAGAAGGTGTAGGGGTGCTTTACTTTTTCCTGCTCTTTTTTAATTGTTCAATATTCTTAAGGTCAGCCCTCCTGGCAAAGGGAGGTTTGTGAGAGGTCTCAGCGCACACTTGCGGGGCAGGACCAAGACAGATGGGAGATGAGAGGGCTTTTTAATGCACAATAACTTCTGATCCGCATCCAGGTCTAAGCTACACAAAGTGAAGGAATCACCTGGTCCGAACTCCAGAAATTTTATGGCTTAAAGTATCACCTTTCGGAAGTATAAACCTGGCTTGGCGGGTATAATAGCAATTGTTCCCCCTCTGCAAAATCTATTCATTGTTTAGAAATTTGTCTTCCCTGTGGCTTCACAGGCATCCGTTGTCTCTGTCCCAAAACTCCTCCTTTGGGTGAGTCCGAACTTCAGGCAGAGCTCTGGCTGAAAGAGTTCTCTGGATGCTCTCACTCACCAGCTGGGGCTCATGCTGATGAGATCAGGCTTTGTCACCTCCCTGCTTATACAAAAGCTTTCCCTCTCAGCGGGAACTGGAAGGAAACAAAGCTGCATGTAATCGGTTTATCTTCTTAGACCCACTTAAAAAGACCCACCCTGTGATAACATTGGAAAGTAAAATACAAGTATGAGTCTGTTTATAAATCAGTTTTCAAGGTGATTAGCAAGCAACACTAGCAAGTATAAAGATTTCCATAGTGTTCTCCTGAAAACTAAGGTTGCCAGACTTAGCAAATAAAAATATAGGACGTCCAGTTAAATTTGAATTTCAAATAGGCAGTGAGTAACTTTGGGGGTAAGCATGTCCCAAATAGTGCACACATCCTGCAATTATCCAGCAACTCTATTTAAAAGGGGGAAATTTCTGCATAGCCTTCATAGGGAGAACATCTGTGTGTGTTTTTTTGGAAGTGTTTTCCGTTAGCTGAGAGGTATGTATTAATTAAAACGTAAGTCTGAAGGCCCTGGCTGGTGGCACAGTGGGTAAGGTGCTGGCCTATGAACCCAGGCCAGCCAGGGCACATAACCTGGTTGCAAGCCAGGTCTCCAGCCAGGTCTGTAGCTGGCAGCAGGTGAAAGGCAACTATACATTGATGTCTCTCTCCCTCTCTGTTTCTTTCCCTACCCTTCTCTCTATAAATAAAAAATAAAATATGTAAGTCCGAGAGTTGAAATATTTGAGTTTCCCTCTGGTTCACTCTCTTTATTGATTCAATCAGTGTTTCATCCCAACTACTTTTTGTGCATTTGTTCTGAGCCAGGTGCTAGGGAATGAATTGCTGGGAAAATAAAGATGCCGGAGAAGAACATGGTCCTTGACTGCTCAGGCTTATAAAGCAGCTCTGTGACCCTGAACCTCTCTGCACCTCATTTTGCCAATGAGGTTGAATGAAGTGGATGATCACCTTGGGACTATGTTTCCCAAAGCATGTTCTTTGCTAATAGGAATTACAACAAAGGTCCCCGTGGTCAAATTTTAAGAAACACTGAGGATAACAGAGTTAATGATATTTCACTCTGAACCTTCTCAACATTTTAATGTGCCCATAATCATCATGATCTCTAACTGGTGCCTGACCCTGGAACTGCTGTTCAAGGAACTTGTTTCTTATCCTTTTCTGTTTATATCTCCTTCATCCTTAAAGATTCAGTCCAAGTGTTCCCCGGCCTGTGAAGCCTCCCCTTGTGACTTCCCTCTAACACTTACTACCCCACCCAACACACACACACACACACACCCCACAGAGCAGGGACAATACTTATCTGCCTCGCTTCTGCATCTCAGCTCCTAGCACTGGCCCATATAATAAGTTATATCAATTAACATATTTTTAATTTAGTTCTTTATTGATTGGTTGATTTTTGAGAGAGAGGATGGGGGAAAGAAAGAGAAACATTGACAGATTACCTCCTATACATACCCCAAACAGATATTGAACCTACAACCTAAGCTTCTGACCTGACCAAGAACCGAACCAGCAACCTTTTGGTTTATGAAACAATGCTCCAACCAACTGAACTGCACAGCCAGGGCAAAAACAAGTGAGTAGTGAAGTAACACAAGCTGTGGATAGTTACCCCGTCCCCTACCTTCTTCTCATAGTACTTTTGTTGTTGTGATATATTTATTTGTTTAATGTCTACTTTTTATTTATTCTTAAAAATATTTTGAGAACAGCAAAGAAATTTTCATTTTTCCATTCCTCATAAGTGAGTGCAATCTCTGCACACAATGTGCTCTTAATACAACAATAAATAATAATATTGACTGTACCAGGCACTCACATGAATTATTATTTATTTAGCCTTCAACAACAATCTCATGAAGGATGTTGGGGTAAACTCCGTGGATTGGCTCGCCCAGCCTCTAGGCTACAAAGCTGAAAACAGTGTTCCTCAGATTCCTGTGGCGCTGGCTAGGGTTTTATTTATAAATTAGGTTTCACTGCTTGTAAGTATTTGCCTGAGTTTGGGAAGGTGGAAACGGTGGAGGCCACTGCCTGCCTCCTTGGCAGATTCATTGGGGTGAGCAAGGGTGTGGAGGTATGAGGCTCTTCCGTAGCAGCATTGTAGTTTTGCTCCACTTTCCTGGGCAATGGAAGCAGAAGCAGTGTCAACATGCCATTTCAATTGTGTGTCCCTCAACTTAACAGTACCGGTGGGGGGGGGGGGGCTGCAAAGGCACCAGCTCCCCTGGTGAGTCAGTTCCCTGATGGAGAGTCATTCCAGGAGGCCCAGAGGAGTGATTGTTCTTCCAGCCCTGCCAATGATTGTGTAAGTAGATAATGCCCTGTATTAAATCCCTTTCTGCTAAAAATACTTGGAAGGTTTTCTATTTCTTGTAATGACTACAGAAATCATTATCATTATCTCCACTTTCCAGAAACAGAAAACAACAACAACAACAACAAAAACTAAGGTATAGAGAGATTAATTCTGTAGGTTTCAGTCTATGAAGTGGCAGAGGCAAGACTGAATTCAAAGGCCAGAGCTCTTTGATATCTTCCTTCAACAAGATGAGGGACCTGGGAGCAGAGTAGGCAGAACTCAAGAAGAAAAAAATGGCTACATCTAATCAGTCAACTATTTAAACTATTATTGACTGAAAAGTCCATTTGGTATTTTTCTGTAAAATAAGACACATTTTTCATCTTCGCCAGTAACTTTATTGATGTGGATATTCTGAGTATGTCAGCTGTCTCCCACTATTGGCTTCTACTGGGTATGGGCCAGGGGTGCTGCTAAACATCTCCCAATGCATAAGACAGCCCCACGGCAAAGAATTATTTCTCCAGAATATCAATAATATCAAGAAATTTCACAAACCACTTTTGCCAGCACCTCCTCCATATACTGCACAAATCTTTCATACGAGTGTGCGTGTTTCAGTTGCATTTTTACCTTTCTTAAAATAATAAAGCTTAATACAACAAAAGCATTACATATCTTCTTCCATCTGCAAAATTAAAGTGGGTGTACAAACACTCACCAACTTTGATGTTTTTTTAATGCACACTAATATGACAACTGTCACAATACAATCTAACAAAATTGTTTTAAATGAAGTTAAAGATAACTAAGCAGCCTAGATGGTGGCACAATGGATAAGTCACCAGCCTGTGAACCCAAAGGTCTCTGGTTCAATTCCCAGCCAGGGCACATAACAAGGTTGCAAGCCAGGTCTCCAGCCAGGTCTGTAGCTGGATGCAGGTAAAAGGCAACATTACATTGATGTCTCTCTCCCTCTTTGCTTCTCTCCCTTCCCCTCTCTCTGAAAAATAATAAATAAAATCTTTAAAAAAAAAAAAGATAATTAAGCACCACTACAGCCATCATATGGAAAAAACAAAACGAACTTTTTGGTTAACCCTATAGTGACATATGTGCAAAGATTAATCTACAGGTTTGTTTTTCATACCATCATTTAAAGTAGAAGAAATTTGGAAACAACTTCAGTGTCTAATAACAAGAACTGGTTACATGAATTATCCACACAATGGAATTATGCAAACTTTTGTATAAAAGAATATGATGTACATCTTTATGCTAACTAATCTGAAAACCTGATTGAAATTTTTAAAAATTTCTAAGAAAAATTTTATCAAAATTCACCAAAGAAGTGATATAAGAAAAAATGATCAATAAGTTTGATGACAATTATAAAAGTTGCAAAGATTGCCCCCCTCCAAGGGGGTGATGGTGATATACCTGGCCTTAATGGCTCCATAGATTAATTCTCTTAAATTTTCAAGGAACTGGTAATTTGAAGGTTACCCAAGTCTGTTCCAATGCGTAGAGCTTTCCATTTTCCTCAAAAAAATCTGAATACTACTGACTTCAGAAGCTAACAAAAGCTTGACAAGGAGACTCCAACAATACATTAAGATTAATGTATCAGGCCAGTTTTATTCAAAAAATAATTAAATATTAAGAAACATATTCACATGAATTCCCAAATTAACAATGCAAAGGAGAACAACTGTATGATGATAACATGCCTAAAAAAAGGAATTTGGTAAAATTTAATATTCATTCCTCATAAAAATTCTTAATAAGGTAAGACTTATAGAAATTGTACTATATGATTATATCTATAACATAATAAATACTTTATGTATATTTAAAGATGGCTGGACAAATAGATAAATATGCAGATCTTAAGAAAGCTGACCTAATACTTAATAGTGAATAACTATAGAAATATTTGCTCGTATCAGGATGATGGAAAATTGTCCACTGTCTCTACTATTGTCTTGCAATAGTCTGATGTTTAATGCAATTAGATGAAGACAAATATGAGTTTTAGCAACTACAAAGCTCCCTACAAATGCCAGCCATTGCTCTCCTAGATCCCTCCATGAAATCAGGAGGATGCCAACTAAAGTCTTAAATCAGCAATGCTTCCTCCAGACTCTCACCCCCAGCCACACCCACTGCAGCCTGCTAATCAGTACAACAATGAATTAACAAATGTTGATAATTATTCCCTTTCCCCTGTCCTTATGCCCCAATACCAGCTCTTCGGGTTTTCTTGGCATGTCTATAGCCCCACATGACCAACCTGCCCCTTGCAATAATTCCAGGCTCCTGCCCTGTTTCCTAAGGACTAAGCTCTTAGAGAAACATACCCCTGCCAGTGCTTTAAAGAGGAGCAGGGAGTGGAGATATGACCTGGCAACATATTTTCTCTGTAACATAGCAGCTTCCTAAAGACCCTGACAGGAAGGGCCTAATGGAGGGAACTTCCACTGACAGTGGCAGATGCCTGGTGCTCAAGGAGGAATTGCTGTCCTAGCTGAGCCCTTCAAAATGTTACTGCTTCCACCGAAAGGCTGTCCTGCATCTAACTGGATTTTTGCTGTTGTTTTTGTTTATTCTTTAATATTACATTTTGTGCCTGCTTTCAAAATGGAAGTTGCCTACAATAAAAAAGAATAAGAATCACTTCAAGTAACTATCATGTGAGGACTGAGCGTCCTGGAAGCCGAGGCAACAAAGGAAAGATGCCATGTTCCATACATCTCACTGCTTCATAAACTGTGCTGTTGGCATCTGGAAGCAAAGTTCTTCCACCATTAAATTCCAACATGCACATGTACACATTTGCACATGCATGTGCGCACATGCATGCACAAATACATGCATGTGGATACTCACGTGTGTGTACACATGTGTGCACACATGTGAATGGTAAGCATGTATTGTATGCAATGTACATGTATACATATGCATGCACACAAGCATTGCATACCTAGGTGCTACTTCACAACCATCCTTCCAGAACAAAATTTTGAAACAAAATTATCTGATAAAAATTCTACCACAGGGATAGAAGACTTTGTCCATAAATTTAAGTCCTTTTATTGGAAGATACCTTCCGGCTGAGGAGGGTACTGGCATAGCACAAAGGCAAAATCAGGGGGAAGATTTTAAAAAATTAGTTGATTCCGGTCACAAATGTGAAAGTAGTCTTAATTAGTTCATATGTGAGAAACACGAGTCTGAAAAAAATACTCTCCACAAAGTAGTCTTCATTATTGTTATTCATCAGTGTCAATGTGTGGCTTGTTTTCAATTCTTCTGTATTGAAGCTAGTGAGACATGATGGTAAAGTTTCAAGACAACGTGAAATTACCAGTGCCTCTTATTAGAAAGCAGTATTTTTCTCTTCAGGATTATGCATTGCTATTTTTCTTATTCATTACTGATGCAATGTCAAGCTGTGAACTTCTGCAGGGCTGAAAATAATTCATGCAACCAATCTTCTTTAACAAACTAATCATCTCTCCCCTTCAGGAAGTATAAGATATAGAACACTGGTGATGATTATGAAAAATAACAATATTTATATAAACCTACTAGACTCCACAATATCTTCTGCATAGCTAAGGAAATGTTAACTGTGTTTAAACATCTTTCCACCAAAACTCTCATTGAGACAGAAAGGGACTGCCACATCATTTGGACAGAAGTTTTCAAACATTGTTCTCAGAATCCCTTTACATTCTTAGCAAAATGAGTATATTACAATGATCAATATTTGCTCTTGTGAAGATTAAAACTAAAAAAAAGTAATGTATTTATTAATCTTATTTTTAAAAAGCCTTTACATGTTAACATTTTTATAAAACACAACTGTCTTCTAAAACAAAAACATTAATGAGAATAGTGGCATTGATTTATATTTTGACAAATCTCTTTAATGCCTGGCTTCATGGAAGATAGCTGGATTCTCATATCTGCTTCTGTATTCAATCTGTTCCAGTATCACACATCATGCAGCATCTGGAAAACCCAACACTATACACTCATGAGAGAAAGAAAGTGAAAAAGGGGGTAACAATTTATTTTTATTACTAAAATAGTTTAGACCCCATGAATCTCCTGAGAGTGTCTGAGGAACTTCTAGGGTTCCATCAACACATCTTGAAAAACTGCTGATTTTGGATAAGACTAACCCCAATAAGTACAAACTTAAGCTTAACTGTCTAGTTAAGAAAGCACTAGAACTGGAAGAATAAATGCTAGACAGTGTCTAAGGGGGTTAACGTTCATCTTGCAGTAGAATAGTAGGGTATATTGCATTACTCTTCAGAACATCGGCAGCTCCTCCACCAGCTTCTTCTAAGTGGGCCCTCCCAGCAGAGACTCTCCACCCCATGGTGTTCATGTCTGGCCATCAGACTCACTTTGGCCAATGAAATGTGAGTGAGAATGACATGTGCTACTGCTGTGCAGAAGCTTTAAGGGCCATTGCATGATTTCTTCATCCCTTATCTCCTCTCCCATTAGACTCACAAGTCAGCATGAAGCAGAGTAGCAGTTGGCTCATGAAATCCATGGAACAAAGTCACCCACTAGATTTTTGGAGTTGTTTGTTACTGCAGCATAACTTAGCCTAGGGTGACTGATAAAGGTGGAATAAAGTATCATCAATACAGAGAAACTTAGGTATTAAATAAAGTATCAGAGTAATTATTCCCACATATTAAAGAATATGAAGCCATAGGTGATCAATGTCAGTATTTTCAATTTTTTCTGCAAATATTTAATTAAATGTAGCAAACACTATGGAGTCAGGACCTATGCTAGACATTGACTTTAGGGGTGAGTAAGACATGGTCTCAGCGTGGAAGGTGAGTGGTAGCAAGCATGGCTCTAGCATTCGGTCTAGATGGGATGCCCGATTCTGCACCCCCACAGCTCTGTGACCTCACCAAGTTTCTTTGAGTTTTATTATTCTCCTCTGGTAAAATGGGGATAATAATACCTAGTTCAGATGATTGTAATTAAGAGATAGGATTATTTAAAGTATATAGCATTTAGCCCACCGTAGTGTATATTTTCAATAAAAACTATGTTCTTTCCACCTTTGTCCCCTCATGTCCCACCCCTGCTCCCAGATGGGGGTCCTGGGATTCTAAACTTGGTTTCTCAGTTACTTTTCTTAATTTTAGCCTTTCCAAAACTAAAAAAAAAAAAAAAAAATTATATGTACAACACACACACACAATAAATATATTCATTTAAGCTTGTCATTCAACTAATAGTTATTAAATACTATACTCATTTCGCAAATGAGAAACCTCAAGCAGTGAGAGATTGAATAACTTCCTGAAGGTTACATCTCAGCACCTCATTTTTTTAGTGGCTGATAATATTCCACAGTATTGATAGATCACAGTTTCCTTACACAGTCCCTGTTTGATGGACATTTTCAAGTTGGGTTATGTGTCTATAATCACAACAAAGAAATACCTTTATACAGTTATTTTTTATATATATGTAACAACATTCGTAGGATAAATTCTTAGAATTGGACGGTTAGGTCAAAGAGTACAGAAATTTAAACTCTGGTAGATAACTGAAATTGCCTTTCAGAAAGCCCTTGCCAATTTATACGCCTGCCCACAGTGTATGGACATGGCTTTTCCCCGGAGCCTCAGCTATGCTTTTCCCTCAGCATTGCATAGCGCATGCCTCTGGATCAGCCTTTACCAAGCCGTGTTCCCAATACTCTCATTGGGCACTGCTTAGGAAAGGCTGCTGCACAGAGAGCACCCCTCTTTGGTATCCCTGGTGGGTTGTTAATGCCTTCTTTCTCTGCTTTCACCCACAATGCATTGAGGAGTCTGGCTGCAAGTGCAGCTTTGTTCTGCTCTGAACTACACAGGAATAATTCATCTATCTGAAAGGTAACTTGTATATTGATCCAGAAACATTGCAGGAGTGTAGCTTTTTCATTGATTATTCGATAATGGGTCATTTCATTTCTATCTACTTCTGACTTCCCTCTCTAACTCAGATAAAAGAACCAGGTAACCCCAAGCCCATAATTCATCTCAGTGAAAAGCATTTTGCCTGAATTCCCATTAGCTCTCCTCCAAACCACTCAGAACAATATGAAGATGGCTCTTCCAATCTGCCTTATTCATGTTTAATATTTGGGCAGCAAACTAAAGGAGCATTTAGTTTCAAGCATATTACATGTCATAGTTTCTTGAAATGAGACAAAAGCAAACCTAAAACATCTTTCAATGGAATTAGCCCACATTGACAAGAGCACGTGTAATCGCCCCCATTGTGTGTTCTTAGCCAGTTTACAACTACATTCACTGAATTAATAATGATCAGCCAGAACTCGCAGAAGCCTAATACCCAGGGCTCCATTCAAGGGCTGCTTCCCTGGCATTTCAATATTTATTGATGATAATTGGATGACAGATAGGGGTGGGCTCAGCCTGCCTGTACAAGCATCCTAACCAAGAGTCCTCCGCAGGCCACACAGATGCAAAAATGGGGTGAAAGCAACTTTGAAGATATGTGAAAACTAAAAAATTGAATCCTATGATTGCTCTGTTTAGTTCAAGATAATGGTGAACTTCTCAAACATCATTTTTTAACCAAATTGCTAACAAAAGAGAAGAGAATTTGAAATTCAACACATTGCTTTCTGAATTTTGAATTTTCTCTTCTGTTTCAAAAAAATGTTTAAGTGCTACTGGGCATTGGGCAGTCAATCTGTATATGGACTGAAAGGAGGCCCAGAGTAAAAAATAGAAGAGGTGGAGGTGGGTGGGGGGAAGGCAAGGGAGGAAAAAGAAATTGATTGGAAAGAAATGCAAAAAAATGATGACACAAGGTCCTTTTCAACTCATGATCTACCTTGTTGGCACTTAGAAACATTTAATCACTATTTCCTCCAAGATGATTCAACCTGCTCCTTCTACCTGACAAATAGGAAAATGATACTGCTCTATTTCCCACACTAATTAAGAAAAATTAAAGAGGTCCAAAACATGATTGCTACTAAAATAATCATAATCATGGCTAATATTTGCTAAGAACTTGCCCTGTGCTAAGTTCTATTCCGTGAACACTTAGGGAATTGCCTCATTTAATCCTCATACTCACCCTAGAAGGTGGAAGAGTGATATTACCCCATTTGGCAGGTGAGAGAACTGAGGCCCCATGAGCTGGATTATCTTACCCACGGTCTCCTGAACAGTATGTGACAGAGTCAGGAGTCAGGCCCAGACAATTTTATTCTGAAGCCTGTGTCATTAACCTCCTCTCTATGACTTGAATTAATATACTTATAGTCATTATTTTTGAAATCCTGCTTATCTGAGGAAGGGAAGAACTGCTAATGCCGTTGTTCCATAGGTTCCATAGGTTGAAGGGCTGCAGGTTCATTCAGACATTGTCTTCCTTTTGTCTATGACAACACTCAGACTCTCCCTAACCAACAGGCAAGATCTTGAACAAGAAAAGCAAAAGCAAAAGACAAGGGGCAGGCTGGAGCATACAGAAGATGACTCACTGATGTTTACTGAACGCGCGAATGGCAAGTTTATCATCACTCACTGACGAAAACTCAAATAGCTGCTCTTCCTGGGGCAGGTAGTCAACAGTATCTCTGTCAAAAATGAGTTCATTTTTTTCTACTTTGCCAGCCCCTTAATGTAAAACATGCACACCACATTCTGGATATTGAGCCTCATTGCCCCATTGCCTTTTCATAAAGCAAGGAAGATAGTTTATGGAACAACTTTTTAGGGAAGTGTCTGTCACAGGGCAGAGGCAAGAGAGGGAACTCATGCCTATCTCCAGGGAGGGAGGAGGACCCCGTGGATGGAGCAGGGGAGCTCCATCAGGCGTGACAGGTACTATTTCAGGGTCCTGGAGCCAATATACTGGAGAGAGAATTTAGTACTTCTTAATTTAATACTCATCTAAAGGCATTTTTGAAATTCCATATCTGTGAATTTGCAGGGAGGGAAGACCAAGTAGTTTGTGCTAACCCCCAAGATGTTATGGCTAATGCTCTGTCGAACAAAGCAAATCACTTTCCAGATGAAGACAACAACATTAAATATAATTTTCTGCATGTATTTAAATGAATAACCAATTAGCAATCACTAGATCATGAATTAATGGAACTTTTTTCTTTCTTATGACAAAGCGGGCTGCCACTAACCACTTCTGTGATCAGTGTCTGATCTATTACTATTACTAAGTGGAAGTGGCAGGAGGAACAGCTGTTGGCCAGAGTAGGTTAGCATCCCATCCAAGGCCATGTCAGTCAAAGACCCTCAGATCACACATTTCCACCTATTGTCCATCCACATCTCCTTAGCTGTGCACCAGGAAGTTGGTGAATGGTCCATGGTATGCTCTAGCAATGGGTAGAGAGACATATGGGTGTTGAAAACTTGTAGGGGAGGTAGAGGTCAATCCTAACACACAGGCCCTGAAACAATTATGTAACAGTCCCTCAAATTGTTAATTTGTTATCAGTGATCCTCAAGTCAAATAGAAGAATGCAGCTTCACTGCACCAACACAGAGTCAAGGTAACCCTTTGCCTTTTTGACAGTCAATAAGCCTTGATTTAGAAATGGTGGAAGAACCTTTCAGTTTGAGTCCTGAGCATACTTGTAGTTCTCAAGACTACAAGTGGCCTCCCTCACATCTTCATGTTTTTCTGGGCTAGGTCATAAGAGCCACTTGGGAAATGGGCACTCAGCATCACCACCCTATACATACCTATGTACCTGTTATAGGAATTAAGTTGTCACTTCCTTCTGGGCAGGAACTGTCAAATAGCCTCATATAGTCACCATAGCATCTGTACCATTAATACCTAAAATGCTGTTGTCAAACTGATGACACATGTACATATTGTCTTTAATGGTGTCATGGCTCTGCCAGCAAATGCCAAAACATATCAGCTCTCACTTGCTGTGAGCATAGTGGCTTTTCATTGTGCACAGAGCGCCAGGGCCTCATGCAGGGGCTTGTGAACTGCTGCCAAGGGAGGAAGAGGAAAAGAGAAGGTCCAAAGGGTAGCTCATCTATCCCACCTCCACAACCAAGGCTTCTGCATTATCTGTTTAATACACTGGGGCTTTGGTTTTTTACTTGACAAGCAGTCAGAATCTTTACAAAGTTTGAAAACCAAGGAGATGCCACAACTATCAGAAAAATAAAATCAGTAGTTAGTGTGCCCCATCAAAGAGAAGCAGCTCACTGTACTGGGCAGCTCAGTTAGTTAGAGCATCATCCCAATAGACCACTGATATGGATTCAATCCTTGGTCAAGGCCCGTATAAGAAGCAACCGAAGAAGGCATAAAATAAGTGGGACGGCAAATTGATGCATCGTCTCTTTCTCTCTCCTGTCTTCTCTCTTGAAAATCAATAAATTAAAAAACCAAACAAACAGAGAAGCAGCTCTGTGTACAGCAGTGTCCTGGGTTTCCAGAGCAAGGTATTTTTCGCAACAGTGAACGTTGGTTAACTCTCAACTCTCCAAGAAAAACCAGCAATCTTGAGTGCTTCAACAGCCTCAAAAAGAAGTCATGTGAAAAAGGAGAAGAGACATAAACAAAACCAGCAGAAAAACAGCAGCACTATGGAAATGCTATGGGAATTGACCCCCGTTGTCATTACAGGAACGGTCAGACTCAGCTCTTGAAAGCTTCACACAGTTTGAAGGACAAGGAGGGACAAAAGGCTGAGCCACATCTGCTTTCAGAAGGCTGGTGGTGCCCGGCCCACTGACAGTCTTGCTGAGTCTACAGACAGGGAGAAACTAGACCCCAGGCTGAATCATCTGCAGTCAATTCTGGATGCATCTCCAGACAAAACAGCAGTCAGACACCCTGGCACCAAAGAGATGACCAAGAAAACACTGGCAAGAGATCTGTTTACAGGTCTGTTATCCCAAAAGAATCCACAGCTAAAAGTCTTTGACTTCAAATGCATCAGACCGGTCCACCCTGGCTTTCCCCGGCAGCACACACAGCCTGGAGTGAAACTGGCTTATGCTGTTCTAACGTTCACTCATCAGGCATCAAATGCTGTCCAAGGTGGTGTAGTGGGAACATCTCCCCAAAAGAGCCCAGACTCCAAGATCTGAAGGGTTCATGTCAGTCCTAGAAGCCCCTGGGTAGGGACCCTTCTGCCTACGAAGACCCCCTCATCTGTTCAGCCTCCTGAGGACCAGGCAAGGGTAGAGGGTGTCACTAGCCAGAGAGGAGAATGGGAGACAGAGTTGGTGGTGGATGGAGAAAGAGACCCCAGGTTGGGGCGATGAGGTCTCAGAACCCTCAGCCTGCCTCTGGCTCCTGGGCCAGAGTCGCTTTTCTGTGCAGAAACTCAGATGCTTCCTCTTCGGACATCCTGGGACTTCTTCCTGCCTTACCTTTACTTCAGTTCGCTGCTCTTCAGCCCCGCCTAACACTTGCCTTTCAGAGCAGGCCCAGGTGACTGCTCCTGAGGCCATCACCCCATGGCACCAATTGCCCAAAGGGGCTTCTTGGAAGAGCGCGGGGAGGGTCAGTTTAAATGGCTTTTCCTCCAAACAGTAACTCAGGACAAACTTCAGGCCTTAGCTCCCACCGTGTACCTCCCCCTCCGAGCTGTCTACCTGAGGGTTTTGAGGTGGAAAAGGACAGGGCATTGTGCACAGGGTTGTGCTCTCTGACACCCAGAGAACCTCCTCCCATCGGACCCCGCTCTGGGACTCTGAAGCCATGAGCTGATCCCTCCTCTCCTCAAACAAGGCAGCGCCTTTCACCGATGTCACCAACGCAGCTCCTTTTTAGCTTGGAAAGAGGTTTGGCAGCTTTTGCTTGGGGGTAACTTTGCTCTGCCTGGTATTTTTCACTTTACCTACAGAAAAATTTTAGGGACATTTTAACAAACCCTAACGACTTACATTGGAGTTTTAGAGATTCATGAGCTCATGAAATCTTAGGTTATGTCATCGTTGAATGAGAGCCAGTAGAAAAGGATCCGAAATATGCGTCTCTGGTGACCACATGGTGTTCTGTAGTGAGAATTCTCTACAGCCAACACCCGGGGCCCACAGATGACCAAGTGGGGAAAAAAGTTCCAGTCCTTGTTTCTCTGTTTGCCAACAACACGCTCAGCTGTCCAGGGTTCATCTGGGAAGAGTCCCACAGGAATCTGGCAGTCACATCAGAGCAAGGGAATTTGTTCGGAGTGATTAGAATGGAAAGTTAGAGCAGTGACTTTCTCAGAGCACTGACTCACTGCAGAGGTTTGCAGTCCTTGGGGATGGAGCCACCCAACTTACAGGAAGAAAAGGCAGGCGGCTCCATCAGAGGAATTTGGATCATCTCAGTACAATAGGATTTCAAGGCCATGTTTACCAGTGCTGCCCAGAAAAAAGAGAGAGAAAGGGACCATCGAGGCAGGACCTGGGAACCAGCGAGGCAGTGAAAAACGGTGGCAGCTGTCACGGTCCTCGGGCTCTGAATTCGCATCCCAGTCAAACTTGCTGTAGGGGTGAGCAGACCCCTCCGCAGAGCCCACGGCTGCTGCACAGACACTACTTCTTGGGCAGTCGGGGCTGTGGACAGAGTCGTCTTCCCTTAAAACTGAATGTTAGAGGACAGTGACCTAGAGGAGAAGCTCAGAAGGAGCTCCACTTTGAACACCAACGCCCATGTTAGATTATTTCTAGCTTACATTCCTTGGGCCAGGGCTAAAGTCTAACGCTTTAGTTTGAAAGTACAAAATGAAGGAAAAGGAGGGTGAGCCAGGGAGGATGGGAAGTAAATGGGGGTTAATGTCTTCCCGTGCTGTCCATTGCTTCCCAACAAGTCTTAACGAGATGCAGCCCTTGCCCAATAGGTGTACCTTCTGGGTCCCACAGGGCATCTCTGGTCTGGCTGTAAAAGGGAAAAACATGTACCTCGGAACTGACTATCCATCAAAGGGAGAAATGAAAATTTATCTACCCATCTCCAGCCTCACAGCCAAAATATCACTCATGGGTTTCTCTTCCCTGCCTTTCTGAGTTGCATCAAATGCCCCCTGCCCCTGAGGAAGCCGGAGCCCTGCCCTGTGCTCTCATGCTCATTCCCGGCCAGAAATGCTGGCAGGAAGTGGGGACTCTGAACCACCCAGAGGCCTTCCAGTCGGTCCCCACCACCGCAGCTCAGGGGCAGTAAGCAGCTGCATCTAGGAGGCAGGTGAGGCCAAGAGAATAAGGGACACCTGAGGCGTATCAGATAAAATGACATGATATTTGGTCAAAGGAAATCATGGCCTCTTACTCTTAATTTTCACCAGAGCCATAGTGAATTCTGAATCCACCCATGGAATTGACAGAAGCTAAAGGTTAGGAAGACTAAACAAGAGGCTCTCTGCCTCCCCTAGTGACCCATGGGGGATGAAAGATGCCTAATGTCCCATTGCACCGGCTTCGAGACAGGCTTGCCGTTCTCCCTCCACAAGCATGTTACTCACCAGATGAACTCAGGTTTGGCCCATCGCACAATTGTGGGTCTCCCTGCTAGTCCTTGGTTTGATGATGCAGCTCAAGAAGCCAAAAAGGAATGATGCTTCCCCTTTTCCCTATACCGAAGCCATGTAGCGTCAGGCTGAGAGATTAAGGTGGGGCTCTGAAATCTGATTGCCTGGTGTCACTGGGGCCACCACTTCCCACTTACGTGACCCACCCCCCACCCACCTCATTCTCTCATATGTAGAAATGGGCATAAAGTTAGAGCCTCCCGAGAGATATTGTGAAGATGGAAGACATTCCCTGTTCCTAAACTTGGTACCTAGAAGGGATGAAATATTAGCTATTAGTAGGAAATTGAAATTGTCTTGCCCATTATCACACTGAATATGTTTGTCCTAGCTGCCAGAATGTTGGGAGGTATATTGCACTGTTTACAAACTTGTTTATGTCTCCTGATTTCTTGCTCTACTGCCTTTGCATTATCATACAAATGTCCTTTGTAATAGCTGCATCTTTCACCTCCTTTTCCATCATGTTTTCCTTCCTTAACCACTGAGACTGGTCCCATCCCATTCCCAGTTTTCCAGAGAGAGAAGCTGGCAGCTGTTTTGTGCCCCTAACACCCTTTCCTGGGCGGATGCCTGGCCGAGTGCTGACCCTCCCATGGTTTGTGTCTGGAAAGGGCTTCGCCCTCCATTAAAAGGTAAGTGCATCCAGGTAGGATCCAGCTGCCACCACCTGGAGTGTGGGGGCGGGGGATGCTGAGGAGGAGGAGCTGGCCCAATGGTCCTGAAACATGCAGATCACTCATCAGACTGCTTTAAGTACCATCCGACACTCTATGGGGCAGGAGGCTCCCCAACCCCATCTTCCCTCCTCTGCACTGTCTCCTAGAACAGGGAGTCTCTCCAGTAATGTGCAGCTTGTGACTGGAGATTTCAAATTCGAAGCCTCAGGATACAAACCTTTGCAGTTGCCTCCAGGCTCCTTGGGTCCCAAAGGTCACACTCACCTGTGTGATCCCTTCACAACTATCAGAAGGTCCCCACAGCTCGCTGTGCTGTCCTTGAGCCGGCAGCCTTTCCTACCATAGGGGGAAACTATGAGGCGACGGGAGAGGAGGAGGGAGCTCGCAGCTGCAGGGGATGCCTCTCCCCCCTGGGCACCGAGCTCCCTGAACCCTGGCCCAGCTGTCTGACCACCCAGTCAGCCAGGAAGGTATGTGAGCTGCTGAAAGAGAAACAGTGGCAAGTACCCTGCCCTATGGAGTGGAAGAAAAGCCTCCTCTTTCTTTGGAACTGCTGATGGGCTCCTCCTGGGGAAGCCCATGTCCCCAGGGCCTTTGCCCATAGGCTCAGGCTGCAGACTCCTCAGTGGGAGGTGAGCCCCAGAAAGATGGAGGAAGATTCACTGCAGAGCCCCCAGAGCCCTTTGTGTCCGGAATCCAGATGGACCAGGAGAACTGGGCTAAAAAGGAGGGTCTGGTCTCATAGTCCTGGGAAACCACTTAATGCCAAATAAAACCAGCAAAGAAAATTACAGTACTGTCCACCAGAACCAGGCCTGCGCACTTGTTCAGGCCCCGGCTAAGCCCAACAAAAATAGACACAGCCATTCAAATTTTATAACCTCTGACTTAGACTCTCAAGGTACTTAATTTTATATAAATCAAATTAATTTCTGTACCTGAGCCCCTTCCCCTGTTCTATTGATGGTAGAGACCTTCATGTGGTCAAATTGAAATAAATGTCCTTGCACACTGTGTCTTCCCCAGCCCCACACTGGGCCACTCTCAGACTCTCCTTGCCTGTTCAGGGGCACAGGTCCTTGGGGGGTTCTTTTTGCACCAAGATGGGAACCAGGACTCCAGCAGGCCTCGGAGTCACGGGCTGTGTCTGCCCCCCATCACCTGTGCCTCCTCCACCTCTGTGGATACCATGTACGGAGAAGACAGTCTCCCATACGCTGGGCTCACCCACACTCATCTGCAGTTTCTATCAACATCTTCCCAACCTGGATCCTTTTTCTAAAATACTCTCAACATCAAATTCAACAAAAACAAAAACAACTAAGTTGAAGACACTCTCCAAAACCAAGGAAAACTTGTGTTTGGCAGGAAAGGCCATTCTTATTTAATTATTCATTCTTTTCAGTTCTATTATTTATGAGGTCAACCTTATGCTCCTTCAGGTTTTTTGACTTTGGAAACTCAAACAATAATGACAGCAATAACAACAATGATAATGATGATAATCATTTTTAAACAGCAACAACATGCCTCCTCTGCATAAGGAACCGTGGGCTTCCTGCCCCTGGGGAAGCCCAAAGAGGTAGAGGACCACAGGGCCACTGATGGACCCTCCCTGTTCCAGGCATCCACCCTGGGTGTTGAGCTAGAAAGAGCAAAGAAAGGAAGTTCTGTGTTTTTCAAAGAAGGGACCTTTTAGAGCCCACAGGAAGTAAAAATGTCCTACCCCAAACTAGTGCTGCACAAGCCCCTGTCCACCAGAAACAAATGGCCCCTGACTCAAGGCTGTAACTGCCCCATGTGTCCTGAAGGGACACACCAGCTAATAATGGTGCGCTTCAATGGCCCCTTCTTGATTATTCTCCCTCTTCTTTGTGAGATCTCTCTAACTGGAAGATAAAGGAAAGAAAATTGAGAGAAGGTCGGAAAAGGAACAAGTACAGTGAGGGTCACAAGATTATTTACTGGCCCATGAAATTTGAAACCTTTTAGAAAAATGTAGAGATTAATTTTCTTAGACACATAGGCATCCATAATATATGATATTTTATTTTATTTCTAATGTCATTTTACTTTTTCCTTTACTATACAAACTATGATTTCTAACATTGATGTAATTCTATTACCATTGATACTAAAATTTCCTTAATTGTTCTTATGCTGTCAATTAAATTCTGATCCCCCACCCCCAATATCCAGGAACCAATCAAGGACCACACATTGCATTTGGTTGAGAGGTCTCATTAATTTCATTTAATCTGGGATAGTTCCTAGACATTTTATCTTTTATAACATTGAATTTTTGAAGAATCCAGGCCAGTTGTTTGGCAGAATGTCCCCGATTTGGATATATTTTGATTGTTTCTTCTTGATTAGATTCAGGGTCAACATTTCTGGCAAGAGTCCCACACAGGTGGTGCTGTGTCCTCCTGTGTCACACCGAGGCCGCATGCCGATTTGTCCATACTTGGTGATGTGGTTTGATCACTTAGTTAAGGTAGTACCTGCCATTGTTCTCAATCATCCAAGTACCCTTTTCCCCTTTTAATTTGTAAGTAAGCTAGGAAACAATATTATGAGACTGTATGAACATTCTCTGCCCCCCAAACTCTTTACCCAGTGGTTTCAGCATCCATTAATAGTTCTTATCTGAATTATTACTATGGTGGTTGAAAAATAATGGTTTTGTATCATTCCTCTGTGTTTATTCATTGGCATTCTTCTACAGAAATAAATGGCTTTTTCTTCTCCCTCCCTTTTTTATTTAGTATAAATGTAGACTGGTAGATTCTTCTTCAATGCAATGTATTACATCCATTACTGTTACTAGTAACTTTGATGCTCAAGTTGTCCCAAATTTGGTTAGGGGGCCCCTTCATCAAAGCCTATATTCTTTTGACATGTCTTCTTCAGTTTTGAACACATTATGATAGTATTCAAAATGAAAGAGAGAGATTACAGGAAGTGTAGCAGAAGGAAGAACCATGAAGGACTGGAAAAGAGGGTAGTCATTGTGACAATGGCAATTTTTTTCAACTAAAACAGAGATCTCCTTCTCAGCCAGAGCTTACTATTTATTGTTCCCCATTGAGGTTCAGACATACTCGGAAGTCATAGGGAGAAGCCTGACAATGGTCTCTGTGCAAGGAAAATCTTTGGGGGAAGAACTCAGGATTTGTCTCCTGATAGGTTAAAAAAAATTTTTTTTTTTTGTGCTTGGCAAATAGCCTGTTTTCAGAAGGGTGTAGAAAGGTAGACTCATCCTAAAGGAGCAGGGGGCCAGCACAACCCATTGGTCCTTGGTTGTTAAAGGAGAATAGAGATTCTCAAGATGAAAGTATGTGGGCTATCATCTAAATCTACTTCTAGCAAGTCCTTAATGCAAGACAGAGGCAACTGAGGTGATTGCAAAATGCTGTCACACATGGAAGCTCCAACAACACAGCTTTGGGTCCCTTGTAGCCGATGGTAACACAACAGTAAGGGAGCCACTCTTCCCTTCGGCCACTCTCTTCCTGGGGACAGTAAGGAAGCTTTGGCCTACTCTGCCTGGGGCATCCTCTGTACCACATGACAGAGCAGACACTGCAGGTGGGACTTCTGCATGAGACCTGGAAACTGACTCCAGAAATACTTCACCTGGTAGAGTAAACAAACTATTTGGATAATTCTGCATGCACAGAAGAGGCAAAAAAATAAATAAATAAAAATAAAAAAAGGATTATTGTACAGAAGAAATATACCTGGATGGTGAACATGAAAATTATAATTATCCCTGAAATCAAAGGCTCAGTGGGATCCTGCTATGTCTCAAGGTCAACTAGCTAGTTAGTGGCATTTGTAAGGCTTGTCTCCCTTGTGCAACATTCTTGGCAGCTAGCAGAAGGAAAGTGAAGAACTCTGGAAGAATGGAAAAAGAGACCAACTCACCATAGGAAATAAATGGGAATAAAAATGACCTAGAAATGGCCATAGAACGATCTGTATATTGTATCCCAAGGGGCCAGCTCAGAACACCATAAAAAGGATATGAAGGGTCAGGACGTGCCTTACTAGCTCTGCCTCAGCTGAACAATGAACGTGGTGAGAGAGATATGGAATGGAAAGAATGAAGAAGAAACTGAATCTCAGGCAACATAAAAATGACCACAAAGCAACCAGAAGACAACAAGAACAATGAGAAAGAGTCCACGTTTAGCCTTGAGTCTCTTCGTTTGTCGTTGGGCACTACCCACTACCCACATACTCATGATAGACTAAGACACCTTCACAGAGACACTTCAACAAGAGCCCGGCCTCAAACCTTGGTGAGAATGGCAGCCAGTTCCTAAGACAAACCTTTCCTTTTCTATTTCCTGAGCATCACTTAGGAAGAAAACGCACTTTCCTTCCAAGACCAAGTTGGCTCATATGCATTGGCTGCTGCCTCCCTCTAGTGATTGCATATGTGATGTACACTAAGAATCCACTCGCACAGTTGGAAAACGGAATGACCCAACGAAAACAATAATAATGCCTCTTTCCACTTGTATTGTAGTCAACGTTCCTCCAAGTGCTTTCACACGTGTAACCAATGTGTCCTGACAGCAGCCCTGGGAAATGCCAACACAGCTTTAGAGCGTATCAGTCAAAACTGGGCAAAAAGGACAACCGAGGGGTTAGAATCAGACCTGCCTGACTCTAATAGTGTTGCCAGCATCCCATTGTGATTTCCAGCCGTTGGCTTAAAATCCGCCTGCTCTTCTCTGGGTGCGCAGGGGGCTGAGGCTGCAAGAAGGACCTGTGAATACGAGCTGGAGCTCTGCGGCAGGTGACGGGCGCCGGGGGCCGGGACAAACGTGGGGGCTGTTGCTGCCACTGCCGCTGCTGCTGCTGCTCCTGGCATCCTGAGGACGGCTGTGCACTGCCTTAGAAACCCATGTGCGGGCCTGCTAGCAGGCTTTGTTCCCTGCGGCTCACTGGAAAACATATCACTAGAACTGCTTACATCTACTTGGTTTTGTTTAAATTCCCTTCTCTTCCAGTTATTTCTCCCTTTCAGCCTGGCTTACGGCCTGTCGTACAGTCCGCTTCTAAAGGAGAACCCCAGCATGACAAGAGTCCTGCCCCTCCATCCCTTAGTTCGAGTCTCAGCCCAGAGCCCGTGCACAACCCACCAGACGCCCTTTCCTGGGGCTCCTGGGCTCCTAGAAGAGTCTCTCTGTCCACCCGAAACCCAGGCAGCCGAGTGCCACCCAATGAGTCGTTCACACCAGCAGGCTCTGTTCAGAACAAAGTCTTCCTCAGGACTCCATCCCCTGGTGGATAAAGAGGATCAAGTGGTTATGAGAAAAGGACAGAAAAATCTATAGGGATCTCCTTAAGACTCCAAATCAGACTTACTATCACTGAGCAAGCTTATAAAATGCACGAGCACACCCACACCCACAGAGGTTCAGCGCAATTACAGGCTGTGAGATCGGCTTGGGGGTGGTGGAAGGGAACTCCTGCAGTCAGCCACCAAAAATAGCCCCGGCACCTGGACCCAGCAGATGTCAGGATGGAGAGCGAACAGCTTGTTCCGGAGCAAACACCTTTGGCACAACAGGGGTGCCCAGGCCACCTTCGTTACCAGCGCCGTCCTCTGTCTCCCCTTCACGGTGCAGTCCAGAATCAAAGACCCGGCAGGGTCCCCGTGAGGTCTTACAAGAACATTAATGCGGAGGAAAGTAAAACGGGAAATCAGACTGAAGAAACATCTGTACCCATTGCCTCCTTCCTACTGCTGCACAAGACATTACCCTTTCCACCTCTAAGCTGCAGAGGACCAGAATCCTCTGCAGTGCGGTCAGAGAACTCGGACTCCAGTCCCAAAAAGGGAAGCCTCAGTTCCTTCAGTCAGCCCTGCACGTCCGTGCCACGGACCGATAGAACATAACAAACCCAAAACCCATTCTGCAGGCCCAGCCCCTGGAGCCAGGGGCACTTGGGAATCAGAGGTCATCCCTTTTGCACTCAAAATATCTGTTAGAATGAACTGCAGGGTTCTATTGATAAATACTGAAAAAAAAAAAAACTTAGATGCCTCCATCTTAGGTGACAACAGATTAAAGATGCAAGACCAAGAAGTTACAACCTTTGCCTTGGGACATTCACTGAAGATTGTCTAAGTGCTGGGCTCTGTTAGAGGCTTGACCCATGTTTACCCTTAGTCCTCAAAATGTCGAGTGGGGGAGCTAGGACTCCTGCTTGATGAATGCAAAGATCGGGGCTCTGAAGGGTAGATCACTTTCCCATCACTGCATAGCTTAAGGGACCGAATAAGGATTTTGGTTACTGTGAAGTGATCTAATGACAGTGTTGACATCCTAGGAGGTGGCCAATGTCACTTTTGGTGAGAATTGTCACCTAAAAAGATAGTACACACAGTCAGGGCCGAGCTTGGTTAAGGGAGTGTTTGATGACAGGCCAGCTACGCCCTGGGTCAGCCCAGTCTGGACATGAAAATCTTGGCTGCTGTTGTCAGCCGGGCAACCAGAAACTTGGAAGGGATCTTTCACTTTATGACGCCAGGCAAAAGAACTAGAGAAACCACCTCCACTCGGGGGAATGGAACTAGGAATTGAAGCTGGACCTAAGCTGGGCAAAACCTTGGCTGGGCCACTCAGTAGCCAGGTGATGCTGCAAAAGTCAATGAATCACTGTGAGTCTCACTCTTCTGATCTGTAGAAGATGATAATGGAATCTTCTTCATTTGGGTGAAAGTTAAATGAGATGGTATACTTAAAGCATTTATCACAGTAGCTGGAATATAGCAGTCACTCAATAAATTTTCACCGCTATTATTACTATCATTCAGTTAACAATTAGGAAAACGCTCAACAAAATATAAATAACCTAGGGGAGTAGACACTGATACTAACTTCCAATCTCTCCTTGCTAGGGATTGATGGACAGCTTTAGGCTAAAGAAGTGTTTTCCTTTTCTTTGGTTTTGCCTCGAATGCAGAGCCTGTTTTGTGTGTCTCGTGCCCTCCCCAGGTTCCAGGTGGTCGCTGACCACTGGAGCATGCCTAGGGGCTGCCATGGAGTCTGGCGGTAGTACCTCGGGGTCCAAGGAAGAGAGCCACCAACTGCCTTGCTCATCAATGCCTCGCCACTGTGACTGGTCCCTATCCTGGAATCAGTCCTTAACACTAATGCAGAGAATAGTGAATATAGGCCCCAAGTCCACATATAACCATAAATATGACCTTTATCTACTGAACTGTGAAGGGAAAGAAAAGTTTTACCACCACTTGTTAATACATATGTGCTGGGTGCTACAGTGTATTCATCAGGGGTCCCCAGGGAAACAGAATGAATAGGGTGTGTGCATGTGTGTGTGTGTGGGGGGTGTAATGAGAAGAGAAGAAAGAAAGACAGAGACAGAGAGATTACAAGGAATGGGCTCACATGATTATGGATGTTGACACGTCCCAAGAGTCAGCAAGCTGGAGACTCAGAGAGCTGATGGGGTAGGATAGTTACAGCTCAGAGTCCAGCGGGCTTGAGACCAGGAGCTGATGTTTCAGTTCAAGCCTGAAGACAGAAAAGGCCCAAGTCCCAGGTCAAAGAAAGACAGGCAGGAGGAATTCCCTCTTTCTCTTGAGAGGGTCAGCCCTTTCGCTCTATTCAGACCTTCAGCTGATTGGATGGGGCCCACCCCCATCAGGAAGCACAACCCGCTTTTCTCAGTTCGCTGATTCAGTTGTTAATCTCCAGAAACACCCTCACAGACACGCTCTGAATAATGTTCCATCAAAGATCTGGGCACCCAGGGTCCAGTCGCGCTGACGCAGCATTAACCGTAGGTTCCAGGTAAAGGTTTTCCTTTCGGAGCTGCAGCTGTGTCTCCCGCTGACCCCTCTGTTTTCTGCCCATGATTTAGCTCTGATAAAGGGTTTATACTCCACTTTCTCTGGTGGCAAGTCAACTTCTGGGCTGAGTATGAACCGAAAAGCTCCCCCTGTAACACAGCAACGAAATCCCAAATGAAATTTCCTGAGCAGCACTGTCATGAGCCGCAGCAACACAGAGACAAGGAGAGAGCCAAATATTTGTGACCAGACTTGGTGTGAATCCTGGTTGTATCTCCTCCCTGTTGGTGGATTTTGGAAATGCTACTTCTCTTCGATCCTCAGTTTTCTCATCCTTAAAATGGGCATTATAATATCCCATGCTTGGTGGGATTTCCTGTGCCCTGAAACCTGTGAGTTGTTACATGGCAAGAGGGACTTTCTTGAGGTAAGATTAGCCTGGATTATGCAGGTAGGCCCTAAATATAATCACAAGATTCTGTAACCGCAAGGCAAGAAGGCCAGAGGAGGAATTAGGAGATGTGACGACCAAGGCAAGAGTTTGGAGTGATACAAGGAAGGGCTCACCAGCCAAGGGCTGCAGGAGGCCTCTAGAAGCTAAAAAAGGCAACAGAAGGGATTCCATTCTCCTCTAGAGCCTCCCAAAGTCCTGCTGCCACCTCAGCTTCAGTCCAGTGACATTGATTGTGCATCTCTGGCATCCAGAAGGGAGTTGTGTTGTTTTAAGCCACAGCAGCCATAAGAATCTCTATAGCAGTCAAGGTCTGAATTCAGCAAGCCCAGAATGCTGGGTGGAGACCCAGGTGCAAGTTGAAATCACCTCCGATGGTGTGGCCCATGCACTGGAGAGAAAGCTATAGGTGGGTGCTCATTTGTAACAAATGGGAAGGGTGACCAGGAGGTATCTGGTTGGAGCAAAGAGAAGGAGGATTTCCAGAGAAAATGAGGTTCAGTGGAGGAGGGTTATCAGTTTTTCAAGGGGAAGAGTTTTCAGAGGGAGGAGGGGAAAGGTTCAGGAGAGAAGACAGCAAGGAGAGAGGCGAGTCAGTGATGAGAAAGCACAGGGCAGTGTGAGGACGCGAGGCTGGGATTTGAACAGGGCAAGTTTTAAGTAGACAGTTATTCATTATAACAGGGGATGTCCTACAATGGTAAAAATCACTCTGAAGAATAGCTTAGGGCTGAGAGAAAGTACCTAGGAAACAACAGACCTACGAGGGGAGGCCGATGAGTGCGGTTGCCGTCCAGGGACGGCAGAGTTCACTGAGTTGCTCTGCACCACAGCTAGTCCAGCCCCTGGAAAAGCTGAACCCCCATCCAGGGTGCAGAGGACAGGAAATCACAGCCAGGAGTGTCCGTGTCAGTTTCCTGTGGCTGCTGTAACAAACTACCACAAACCTAACCAGCTTTTTAAAAAGCACAAGTTTATTCTCTTACCGTCCTGGATGTCAGAAGTTTGACATGGGTCCCCCAGGTATAAAATCAAGCTGTTGCCAGGACTTTTCTTTGCCCTTTTCAGCTTCTAGAAAATCTAGTCTTTGAACCAAAAACTCAACTGAAGCATTGGAAAATTCTATAAATATTCCAAAGATTATACTCCAAGAGCAGTACATCTTTCTAGATAACCTTTAAAAGTAACTCAGAGCCCTGGCTGGTAGCACAGTGGATAAGGCACCAGCCTGTGAACCCAAAGGTCACTGGTTCGATTCCCAGCCAGGGCACATAACCAGGTTGCAAGCCAGATCTCCAGCCAGGTCTGTAGCTGGAGGCAGGTGAAAGGCAACCATACATTGATGTTTCTCTCCCTCTCTCCCTTCCTCTCTCTCTGGAAATAATAAATAAATAAATAAATAAAATAAAATAAAAATAAAAGTAACTTAATAGCAAAATGAAATATTTAAAACACTTAGCATGGTACCTAGAAAATAGCACTCAATAAATGTTTGCAATTAATTGGATTCCCACTTTTTTAGTATTATTATTATCATTAATAAAATGACCAAAAGTACATGGTTAATTGGTTGCTCTATATGGGCATCAGCCATAATATAGTTAAAAATTGGGTGAGATATTCTAAGTGTTATTCTAGGATGTCACTTACTACTCTCCTAAGCCATTCTGAGCATAATTAGAGAGAGGCCAGTTGTCTGCTAAGGCTACTTCTGACATTCAAACCAGGCGCTCAGCACATGAAAGAAACTCTTGTATATCTTATGTAGGTGTAGGTTAAAAAAGTGCAGTTAGCTAATTCAAAATAGGCATCCAGTTATACGTAAAAAGCTACCAAGACTCAGAGTTAGAAAACCCTGTTCCTCCTGATTGAATGTGTTTCTCTAACAGAGGAACAAGTCCACAGAGACTGTCAACTAAGGGAACATCAAGGCAAAGACTTTGTAAGAATCTTTATACCTGGGCCTTGTCCTCATGCCGCTGAGGGCGTACATCAGCCTGTCCAATGAGATCAAAGTCGTAACGTTGGTCAATGGGAGAACAGCATTCATACCTATTCAGGGGGGTGAGGGGAGGGTATAAAGAAATCCACCAAAGAGAGAAGAAAAGATAACTTATCTTAAAAACATACTCCTTATGTAGCATAACAGGCAATATCAAGAAACACAAAGAACACCACCACCACCAGTTAGCACATTACCTTTTTTGGTTTTTTTTTTTAGCTTATTTTGGAAGAATTCAGTTTTTTGTTTTTGTTTTTTTAAATTTTATCTTTTTTATTTTTTTTAAAGATTTTATTTCATTATTTTTAGAAAGAGGGGAAGGGAGAGAGGCAGAGAGGGAGAGAGACATCAATGTATGGTTGCGTTTCACCTGCCTCCAGCCACAGACCTGACTGGAGACCTGGCTTCCAACCTGGTTATGTGCCCTGGCTGGGGAATTGAACCTGCGACCTTTGGGTTCGCAGGCTGGCGCCTTAACCACTGTGTTACCAGCCAGGGCAGAATTCAGTTTTTAAGGTGGTTCACTCAGCACATTTGTCTCTCTCCTTTACAAATGATCTAAAAATAATTATTGAATTAATAATTCAATGTCTGAAACCAAAAATAACTGTTATTTGCGACTGAAGAAATGGCAGAAGAAAAGCAAATAGAAAACCATAATGCATGATGTTCACAGTGTGGTCCTCAAACCAACATCGCCATCACTTGGAATTTGTTCGAAATGCAGATTCTTGAGCCTCACCCCAGACCTAATGAACCAAAAATACAGCTTGGGAACTGTGGGAATGTGTCATTGACAAATCTGAATTAAATATACGAGGCCTGTCCCAAAAGTATTGAGTCAATGTCAATATAATGAAAACAGTTTTTCAGGCCAATTAATTTTGGGACAGACCTCGTATAATATCCAGTCTTTTCAATTGCTTGGAATATTTACAAATATTGACCGTGCACTTGGCAACAAAATAATTGCCGAAGACTCATTATGGTATTTGGGGTGGAATTTACAAGAGCCGTATTCTTATTTTGCTTGAAGAGCGAGCGAGAAGGAAAACTAAATGCAGAGGTCAGAAGAGCCTGCATGATTTAGGTGGTGTTGCAACTTAACACAATTCATGAAAATAAGTGAGTTTCCATTTTCTACAACCATAGAGAATGGATTAAATCAATAATACTGTATTTCAGTATTTCAGATTTTTAAAAAGGGTTTTATTGATTACTTTCAGAGAGAAGGGCAGGAAGGAAGAAAGGGAGAGAGACATCAATGTATGGTTGCCTTTCACTTGCCTCCAGCTATGGACCTGGCTGGAGACCCGGCTTGCAACCTGGTTATGTGTCCTGGCTGGGGAATCAAACCAGCAGCCTTTGGGTTCCCAGGCCAGTGCCTATTCACTGAGCCAGGGCATATTTCAGATATTTTAAAATGAATCCTATATTCAGCAGATAAACAGAGGCCTTGTACTTTGCATTAAATAATAGCTGAAGAAGAACCTGCTCTTACTTCAACCACTCTTAACTTCATAAAGCTTCATAGCAAAAGAAAGAGACTTGCATTAATGTAAATAAACCTACATACACCTTCCCTACCTGTTTGATTCCATTTCCTGTGTTCCTAAGATCATCTAAAATAAATATTCATTTTTCTAACTGAAGAGTGTAATAAGCAGCCTAGTAACTTGAAAATTCAAACTATTTCGCATACTGAAATCACTTCTTGCCAAAAGTTAGCATTCTTTTAAGCTGTGATTAAACTTTCTTTTTTTGGTTTATAGGTTTTCTTTCTTCTCAAGTTTCTGCAAATTCAGAAAATTGCTGTCATAGAGGTTATGTTTACTGACTCAAATGCAATAATACTAGATTACATTTAAAAATTCATGTGAAAAATACCACACCCCAAAAAGATTTCTTAGCTTAAAGGAAAGCAAAATAAAAGTTATATAAAATTTTGATATGTTGGTGACAACTTGAATGTCCCCTAGCAGAGAAATGTACAAATAAATTGTGGCATATTCACAGTTAAAAATGAATGAATAAAAGCTGCAAGCTGATATTGAGTTGGGCTGCAGTCACCTGTCATCTGTCATATTGTCACTGCCTGCCTGCCTTTCGGCAAAAATGAAGCTCTGAGCCTTCACCTGGGAGTCAGTTCTTGACAGGCAGCCTTACAGACCCAGAGACTTGCGTAAGCTTTGTTGTGATCATTGCTTAGGCACAGGTAACCTGGCCTGCTGCTTCTACCGCTGTGTGGTTTCTGCTTATGGACTGAAAATGTACAATGCCCCTCCAGAGGCTTTGCGACCACGGTGAAAGGTGGGCATGTGAGATCCTAAAATCCACTTGCCCTATTTCCCTCAAGACTGAGGGATGAACAGAAAAGGGGGACATTTTTTTAAAAGACTGTATTCAGAGAGAGGGGAAAGGAGAGAGGCATAGAGGGAGAGAGGTATTAATGTATGGTTGCCTTTCACCTGCCTCCAGCTAAGGACCTGGCTGGAGGCCTGGCTATGTGCCCTGGCTGGAAGTCGAACCAGCGACCGTTGGGTTTGGTGCAGGCCGGTGCCTTATCCACTGTGCTACCAGCCAGGGGGAAAAAGGGGACATTTTCACCAAGAGAAATGCTTCCTCTACCTGAGGGCCTTCAGGCTAATAGCTCCTGCTATAGATAAGCTAATTAACTAAAGGAATTCTGCCTTAGGCTTATCAGCCACTTTGTTAGTGAAGATGGGAGGTGGTGGTGTGTGTATGTGGGGGGGGGGGGGGCAGGGGGGGGGCGGGGGTAGGGATGGGCACAATTAACCCCAGAATTCAGATCAGCTGGGTCAACTAGGAACAAAGGGATTTTAAGACATTTTGCGCTTTACCTTGGCTTCTTTTCAGTGCCTGGCTGTCAACAGCCTCCACTCCCCTCTTTGCCTCACCCACCTTCCTGTTATCAGTGGAAGACAAACTTTTGTGGCATTGAAATCAAAATAATTTCCTGAGACCCTCACAGGGGATGGGACTCCCAGCTATACTTTATCGACTATGTAAAATTATGGGGGTTCCCCTCCTGCCTTCCAAATGCTCCTTCTCCACCCATCTATCTCACCATGGGGAAAATCTAATCTTATATATATAAGGCCACTGCCCAGAGTTTCTGCTTCATATTAAAGTACAGCACAGTCCTGCATCTAGCTAGCTTAGTGTGTTTCCAGCTGCAGCGCACCGCCATGCTGTGGTCTTCAGGCTCCCTCCTGGGGCCTGCCTGTGGCACCTGCATGGCATAGGCCATACAGCTGCCTAGGCCACAGGGCCAAGGAGAGAAGCACATGCATTGCCGTGTGAATGCAGGTCACCTGTAAGGTCCGGGAGTCTTTTTCCCCTGGGATTATGTTAGTTGGGTTTGGAATAAACCACATGCTTTTACAAAAGTATCAATCAACTTCCCAACCTTTTGATAGGTTTACACCCCCTACATAGACTTAAAGACCCCGGGTCCAGCACTTCCCCTCCCCCCAAATACTGGACCGGAGGGGGCAGGGAGGAGGGTGAGCCCGCTCTGCGCAGCACCTCGCTGTGGTCCCTCAGGGTGTGGTGACTGGTAGTTTCCTGGTGAAGCAAACAGGCTCCCGTCCCAGTTTATCAAGCTCATGTCTAGTTCCCTTTGCTCCCCTTTCTTAATAATTACTAATTAGGTAAACACCAACAGTAACACCCCCTTCCCTTGACATATAAAATGCCTGAATTTTGAGCTCTCTTAATACAGATTTGAGAATTAGTTCTCCCAATTTCTCAAACTAGGCCTTCTCAATGAACAAAGCTCACCTTACTCCAAAACTCAAATGCATTCAATAATGGCCTTTCTTTTGAAACATTGGGCACAGGAACTTTGTGCCTGGAACAACTTTAGTAATCAAAGCAGCAAACTTACTTATCGCATCATGGTTCATGAAAAATGTCAAATCTCGAAATGCTGATTTGAAAATGAGATAAATTCAGAAGGGTATATGGAGCTATTTTTGTTAAGTTAGCTTCTTCATCATATTTGGGAAAGTTGAAAGGATAAACTGTCGTGTCTATAAATAAAATATTGACAGTAAAATAATGCCATAGTTTTAAAAGAAAAAATGAATTTGAAGACAAGAAGTTGGCAAAGTAACAAAATAAATCCGAACAAAAATGAAAATGTAAACAAATTAAACATGAAATGAAACACAACCAAAAGTGGATAGAACTGCCCTGTATATTGAACATCATTGGAAAAAAAACAAAAAACAAAACGCAGACCAGTAGCTCTCAAATTTTTGGTCTCAGGACCCCTTTCATTTTCTTTTTTTAATTGAAGTACCATTGACATACAGTATTTTATTCATTTCAGGTGTACAACATAGGATTCGACATTTAATACCTACAAAATTACTTTAACACTCACCTGTCAGCAAAGTTATTACAATACTGACCCCCTATGCTGCACCTTGTAACCCAGCCATTTTATAACTCCAAGTTTGTACCTCTCAGTAACCTTATCTATTTCACCCATCCCACTCCCCACCTCTCCGACCTTTGCCATTTTGTTCTCTGTATCTGTTTGTTCACTTGTTTTCTAGAATCCACATGAGTAAAATCATATGGGATCTGTCTCTAACTTTTTATTAGCATACTACCATCAAGGTCCATGTTGTCTCAAATGTTAAGATTTCATTCCTTGTCGGGTGAATATTCCACTGTATATCCCTTTTACTTTTTTTTCTTACACTTTTAAAAGCTTTTTAAATGTTAAATTTAAAAAGCTGTTAATTTCTACCAATATTCAATGTACAAAAAATTAAAGAAAAAATTTAAATGTTCATTTATTTTAGAATACCAACATAATGTAACCCACCCCACCATTTTCGACATTTTTTCTATAAATACTGTCTAACTTTGTCTGATACGTAGCTTGTAGGTAAACAGCATGTTTGTATAAGAATTCTAGGATCAAACTTCAAAAGAAGCAGACTGACCTTCAGGCATCCCAGCCCCAGATTTGCTGATCTGCTGGCCTAAAACCAGGACAATGCGCGAGGCCATTGCTTGATGAGCTTCGAGGTCCTTATCAGAGAAAGACTGTGCTGGGCTGCACGTGGAGCAGCCTACTACTCCTTCCCCTGGGTCCCTTGGTTCTGTTCCCTCTCCCTCCTTCTGAAAACCTTTGCCTGCTCCGGGATGTTAAGATGGGCTTTGAACCATGAGCCTCCCATCTTCTCACGTGCTGGCACTTGAATAAACCCTCTCCTTACATCAGCACCTGTTCTCAAGTATTGTCTTTGGAAGTGGCAGACAGATAAACCTACATTTGGTTTCAACAATGAATATGTTTTTTATAAAGCATAACGTTGGTTTTTGGACAAACGAACCAAAAAGAAGCAGTGAGAAGATTGACACTGCTTTATACATTTGCAAACTTCTTTAATATCTGGCTTAATAGAAGACAACTGCTCTGCATTCCATCTGTTGCAATAAGTTGATAAGTTGTTTTGGTTAAAGGATAAAAACAAAATTTGTCCTCATGCAGGTATGTCATTGGAAAACATAAAAGTAGCCATTTCAGATGGATTCTTTGATACTACAGCAAAACTCAAGTGGCAATTTCTTAAAGATTAATTACAATAGAGTCTGAATCCTTATTAATAAATTTTGAGCACTGTGGTACATTAAAATTCATTAGTTTATCTTGCTTTTTGAGTGGATCTTTTACCTATGCATGATTCTTTAACATTGTGCATTGAAATATTGGTTCACAGTTATTGAGACCTTCCAAATGTTGACACATTTCATACATACCCCCAAATCATTTTCAATTATATTACTACTGATTTCATCAGAAAGATATTAAGTGAATCTGATATTGTTTTAACTACAAGTGAATAGTGCTGAAAATACAGTAACCACTGATCCAGTTTCTTATCAGTTTTGATTTTTGTTGAACCACCAGTGATGTTATCCACATTGTTTTAAGCAGCATCAGCAAAAAAGGCAAGTAACAGAGTAGTTTTGACCTTGCTGACTGACTCCTGTACCGGGGTCCTGCGGACGCCCAGGGGTCTGTGGGCCATACCTTGAGAACCACGGAGGCTGACAATCCCTTGGAAAGTACAGCCAGGGGAAAACAAGAAGGCTTGACCACTGGCTTCTGCTCTTTAACTCATTTGCTCTCCCTTCTCTGGGGACCCGTGATGAAGGGAGATGGGGACAAATACCTTTACTCAACAGAGGATGCAACTACGGCCCTTGCCTGGTGGTCACTTCTTTTCCTAAACCTGCCATCCAGGGACGATGCTGAGTGACAGGTGCCCATATGCAGCCTGCCGAGGGGTGCAGCACAGGTGGCCAGACTGGCCCTGGCGCACGCTGGGCAGACAGCTACCGCCTGCTGCTGCCCACCCTACCACGCTTGCTGCCGAGCCACCGCTCGAGCCTGGCTGCTCTGCGTGCACTGCCCTCCAGGAACCCGCCAGCTCCGCTGCCTTGAGCAAGGCTACAGCTTGCGGCAGCCGCACTCCTCCTTTCCAGGTCTGTTGAGGGGGCGACAGGTCTGCCTCCAACTGCACTGGTCCTTCTCCTCCCTGGAGGTTCTCCCCAGTTTGAGCATTTTCTTAGGGCTTCTGTCTTCAACTGGATGCAAGAGTGGCAAGGGAAGCCTCTAGACAGCAAGGACACATGGCCCCCTTAGTTTCAATGTTCTCTTTCTCTCCCAGTGACCTTATTAGCACAGTGGGCAAAGGTGGACAGTTGGGGATGGATAAGGCAAGGGGACTGGTGTGGCCTTCCTCCATTCAGGGCAACTAAGAAACTGGGAATTCTTGACCTAGAGGGGAATGGAGCAATCTCAGAGAGAATGGAGCAATCTTAAAATATTTATTTGAATAACCAAACGGGAATGTGAAATGCTTTTCCTATGTGATGCTGGAGTAAGGAAGGAGGACAAACTGATGCAAGTAACAGGAACAGAATCTTAATTTAACTTTATAACCATGAACTATTACACCTGTCCCATATGGAATAGGGGTGCTGGGAACCTCCTGCCACTTCAGAAGCAAAAAGATGAATGTGTATTTGGTTGGGATGCTGAGGAAGGAGACACAAATTAGTAAGACACTGGACTGAATCCTCTGAGTCTCTACCATTATACAATTCTTCTTAGAAACCAGGCTCTGAAGGGAGAAAAGAACAGCGAGAAAAGGTTATAAAATAGAAGATAGGACTTTCTTCCCAGGTGGTAGACACCGAAGTATCTTTATAGGCAAAGAGATGGAAAAAAAGAGAGTGAGCCCGTGGCACAGTATCCAGCCTTCGAATCAATTTCCCAATGGTTTGCTGAAAGCGGCTGGGGAAGTCAAATCCCCAGGCACTTGGCCCTGGCCAGCAGCAGCCTCTTCGGTTGACCTCTGTACCCCCTAGAAATACCATTTGATACATGTTCTGTGAGATGAAAAGATTGGGAAGCAATACATTAGGTCATCTTCAAGCTATAAAAATAAATTTCATCCATTCATTCATTTAAATGAGCACACCTGTGAACCCAAAGGTCGCTGGTTCAATTCCCAGCCAGGGCACATAACGAGGTTGCAAGCCAGGTCCCCAGCCAGATCCATAGCTGGAGGCAGGTGAAAGGCAACCATACTTGGATGTCTCTCTCCCTCTTCCTTCCCCTCTCTCTAAAAATAATTTTTAAAAATCGTTCTAAATAAATAAATTAATATTTGAGCATTAATTATGTGTCAGGCACTTTCTCACAGCTCGGTAAAAAGCAAAGAACAAGAGATGATTCCTGCCCTTAAGAATCTTTCTCTCTGGTGGGGAACTGAAGAGTGACTTAGCATATATTGGAAGACTATAAATGTTATACACAAAAATGGGCAGTGGGACAGGAAGGTGGGGGATACTGGATGACCAAGAAAGGCCTAATGAGCCCTGGCTGGTAGCACAGGGGCTCGAACCCCCAAAGGTTGCAGGTTCGATTCCCCAGCCAGGGCACATAATAAGGTTGCAAACCAGGTCTCCAGTCAGGTCTGTGGCTGGAGGCAGGTGAAAAGCAACCATACATTGATGTCTCTCTCCCTCTCTGACTCTCTCCCTTCCCCTCTTTCTAAAAGTAATGAAATAAAATTAAAAAAAAAAAAAAAAAAAAAAAAAAAAAAAAAAAAAAAAAAAAAAAAAAAAAAAAAAAAAAAAA